>JAQFYB010002237.1:0-25923 GCA_034694085.1 Pogonognathellus longicornis | reverse complement strand
AAGAGATATTGGGATTAATTGGATTTGTTATTGCTTTTCTGGTAAAATTAACGGTCATCCGCCACACCGGCCTTAATATAATAATGTGTTTATTATCTGCTTTATCACCCTTTAATCATAAAGAAAAGAAAAAAGACATTAATTGGAATATTGAATATGCCTATGCACGAACCGCTTTTGGGTCAAAATCAATGTAATATGCATCAAATTCTCACGTAGCGCAATTTTTTGCGTGGATTTTTTGCATTTTTATGGCAAAATATTTATTATTAATTTATATTAAATATTTCCGTTTTTGGGGACCCTTATAGGCTACAAAGAAGCTATTTGCGCCACTGGGTTGTACATAAACCATGGAGTTAGTAGAAAATTGGACAGAAACGTTGTTTGTATATTATTTGTACTTCGCGTCTTGGAGTCGATTTGCATTTGATTTTGAATCTATTGAACCAATACAAAATCGGTTAATTTTAAGTTCTTATTCCAACTGAAATTGTGACATAAAAGCTTTATAATTTGACATGCTACAATCTGCGGATTTCTTAGTTCCCAAAATCCAAAAGTTCTAACGCAAAATTCAAATTAAATTATTTTATTGTTAAGCCCTGACTACTTCTACCCAGTAACAATTATATTATAATCTGTTTACAGCGTGTGGGTCTAAGAAAACTACAGGATTACAGAAGGAGGCAGCAGCTAAAAAGTTCTCTTTTGCACCGTTTGCTGGTGGCCGTTCTGCCATTCCATCATCATTACCAGCACAATCTATTCAACTGCCGAAAACATCCATTTTTGGTGGAAGTAAACCAGCGAATGAAGTGTTACCCAACGAGTCTCCTAAGCAGAAAAGAAAGCATAGTGACGATAGTACTGATGCGGGTTTCGTTTATACTGCTCCAGAACCGAAACTTAAAATGAAAACAGTTGTAGAAACACCCGCACCTCCCCCAACAGAAATTAAGACGGGAAGCTTTCTGGAAGCTTTCAAACTACCACAGCCACAACAACCACCACTAACTAACGTATTTGGTACCAATATGGGCGGGGGTCTTGTGAACTCTTCAACTCCGACTCCTGTTTCTACCATACCGACAACTACTATATCTGCTCCTCCTCCTTTTGTCTTTGGAAGTCAACCTGCGGCAACTACAGCGGCTCCATTTCAATTCGGAGCACAAACTACAAGTGTTAATACTACATTCACTTTTGGATCAAATAATGCAAGCAAACCCACAACGTCGGTTTTCGGCTCACCCGCTATGTAAGTGTTCTCATTCGAAATTAATATTTTTGCAAGCATCAGGTATCGATGACTATGTTTTTATGGAAGGAATTGTGGTCAAAATCCGAAGTTTTAATGTATCGTTGAGATAATTGAGAAAATTAGTTTTTATTCTTATAATATTAATAATTTACCGTATCCGCCGGATTAGTGACCCATGGCGAATTAAACCCCCATTGGGGAGTTTAATATGTATGTAAGGTTGTATTTTTTGTTTCCCAATGTATAATTCCCCATAAGTTTTAATGTATCGTTGAGTAAATTAGTTGGTTTTTATTTTTATATTAATAATTTAGATCCGATTTGTCCAACTTAATTTTGGTTGTTGAAGACAAGCGTGTATATGTACAAAACTACATTTCTGATTTCTCTCAATTGAAATGTTATATTATTATGTAGTTCACGTAAAAGGGGGAAATATTTTGCAATTATTTTTAATTTTAGTTGCAATAATATATTGGCTTTATTTTTGGTTAATATTAATTGAATGTATGTGTTATTTCAGGACTTCGACTCCCGCACCAGTTGCTCAGCAGCCATTGAACACCCCCATTCAACAAGTACAATCCCCAACGATGCCAAGTTTTAATATGACTCCGAATTTAAATTTCGGTGTACCTACAGTTCCCGGCTTAGGCAGTTCAAGTGCTACCCCTGCTCCTCTTTTCCAATTTCAAGCGTAAGTGACTAATCAATGAATGTTTTGAGTCAATAAGTCTTTATCCTGCATGTGTTTTTGAAGTAGTGTTTTTGAAAGCGGAATGAATAGTATTGTGTCTAGATAACTAACATATATCTTAATTATTTATCTGCCCCGACATATAGAAATGCTCCTAGTGATAATAGCGGCGCTGTAGCTGGAGGTCCTCGGAAAATTCGTCGAGCAATGCGTCGCATGAAGTGAACTGAAACTCTATAAAAGAACTAATTATGAAATGATTATTCTACATTTACATTTATAAAAAATTGATAATTTCTATTAAGCAATTTTGCATATTCACATCTAGCTAGACTGGACTCATCTGTAAGCAAGATGTTAAACATTATTACGTATATAAAATATATATAATGCATAATATAATACAATGTCCTTTGTACTGTACTACTACTATGTTAGGTATCAGACCGGTTTTAGCGTCTTACGACACTAAGTAATCATGTTGTGTGTTAAGATAAGAAGCGAACTTCACCTCAGCATAATCAATAAATTATCATTCACTAAAAAGACAACGGAAATAGAAGATGTTCCTGAATTAAGTATTGGCAAGTGTAATTTCCTATTTCCTGGCGTCTGAATGAATATTATGATTCAGACAAATCCCGAAATATTTCTATACTAATTTACTTCCTTAATCTATATACTACTACTACTAGAGTGTGGACGGATGATGACGATGAGGTGTACGTTAAGTATGTGTATGAATAAAGTTTGGCGTTTTGATTGATTTCGGGAAGTACTGCTCTCTGTGTCTTTAGTGAGAATTTGCATTCATTTTGGTAGTGCGAGTGTGAACATAAGGAACAGGAAGGGACCTTGACTTTTATCCATTATTCTTCTATTTACCACACCAGCAGCAGCAGCACTCTCACTTCAATTCAATCTTTCTCTTGCCTCTCTAATCGTACATGCTGTATAACTATATTACACTTATACAATTGTTGTGTATATTATTTGTAGACAACAACACATGCAAAAATGTAGTGTGTGTATAATGTTGTGTTGTTGTGCATGTTATGATGTACATGCACAGCGTAGAAACTCTCAAACTCCTGCTTCACCTCTTTCGAGCATACATTATATTATACTACACAAATACATTCAGATGCAAAGCATGCTGCTGTTGTTGCAAATGTGCCTGTGTAAAAATGTAATCTGTAATAGGCTGCAGCAACGTGTGGAGTATACAAATACATAATCACCTAACTAACCAGCTTAGTTCATTTAAAAGAAACGTTTTGCATTTGCGATATATCCATGCATGTTCTTGTATAGAGAGGTGTGTATTTTACATACTATGTGTATGTACTACGCTCGGGCTGTTCTGTATTAGCTATGTTCTCCCTCGCTCTTTTTATCATATTTATGTGTAGCGTTCGCTACAATTGGCGAATCTGTTAACCTTCAGCTATGCAAGCATTGTCAAACCGTATTGTTCATATAAATCTCTCTGTACCATCACATGACTCTGCATTTCTATTCTGTATAAGCATAGCATTATAAGTAATACCATATAAATAATAATATATCTCAGTCCACCAACTACAGAACTACATACACATTAATGCTCCACAAGGCAAGGTTTCGCAGTAGGCTTTCTTTTCTACAAATCTTACAGCAATCACACAGTAAATAAGCGGAAAGCGTGTAACACGTAATACACTCACATTTTTAGAGAACTAATTTAATGAGTTTACTGAATAATGAATTACTTTTTAAACTGCATTAAATCTTCGACGAGGCTTTAAGGGCAAGGTTTCCAAAAAAACAACTGCACTTCAATGCTCTGCTGTGTACAACTGTCTTACAAATGAAATTTATAATACATACATCTTAATTTTCATACATAACTTAAAAACAGCTTGACCATTTTTTGGAGTTACCTTTGATTATGATATTTACTGTCGCCTGTACTCTACCTAACTAATAAGATTACAGGAGAAATAAAAATTACATAGTTGAAATATTCATACACGTGTAAAGTTGCAAATCTTGTCTGATTTAATTATTTTGGAAATCAAATATATTAATGCATTCCTTATGGTTTAATGGAAATACTAGTTAGTTTAGATTATACTATTACTATGGTCTAGTGAAGCCAAAACAAAATATTGTGTTTATCTCCTGTCTTAAGCGTAATGCAATGTTACATGATTAGAATTGCGAATCATTCTTTAATTTTAAATGCAAAATGCAAACTTTCATGTAATGATAAATGTTACATACTTGGTGCAACAATAATAATATGCAAACAGAACTATTGTATATTATACTCTATGCAGTAGTATTATAGAAGTATTTTTATGTCCATAAAACTGTGTATAAGAGTGCATAACTCTTACTGAGTCTATGAAACATGAAGCAATTAGTATTTATGTCAATATAAATAAATATTAGCGAGAGAGAGAGAGATCTATGCAGAAGATAAAGTTTCTTAATGGGATTGGTGGAGATTGGAGATTTAGTTGTAATACTTATGTAAGTCAATAGCAGACATAGAACATAGACGTGTAGATTAAAGATAGAGTCGCAGAACATGGAAAATGATATTTTCACATTTGAGCAAATTAAATGCAACAAGGGCGATAAAACTCCCATGCAGAGATATTTACTGGCCATAAAGGCATTTACGCAGAACATCGAAAGAGAAACAGTTTCTCTCTCGTCGAAACCATGATGAGACAGAAATAATGAATCAGAATTACTAATAGAATGGTAGTACACTACTAAAAGACAACAATGCAGGCCATAATGACAATAATCCTGCGAAGACATCACACATACACGAATACTCCTCGCATACGGCATAAAGCACAAAACAAACTGAGAACAATGGGCATCACAGCTATTAAGTGGCTGAAACCACTTTCCCTTACTCAACTTGAATTTATCTACCTACCTGTAACTTGAATGCAGTGCACTCTGCCTATTATTTGTAGCAAGGAGCACTACACAAATGCATACACAGTTCCATTCCATCAATCCCAATCTTTCTTACATACATATATAGAACTGTTTTCGATTTTCAAAGAAAACTTTAGTATCACTTTAACTGAGGGACTAAAGTCAACAACAGAAAGTTTTATGACGTTAGTTAAGTACACGTTCGTCTAGTCGCTTTAACGTGTACTTAGGTATACATTATACCCATAATCCATGTCAATAGTGTTACTAATGTACACAATACGTACATAGTAGTTGTACTTGTACAGCTGTATTTTTAGCTTTGCATATTATTGCATTACAAAAGATGTTGCGTGAACTTTTACTACTATGGTCCTATAGAGGCAGAGAGAATGAATTGTATCAAGAAAGACAGGGCAAGGTAAACGCTAAGAATACTATAAAGGTTCTCTGTTGTAAAATGGTAAATAAATACATACACGGATGTCGTATGTAAACAAGTGAAAAGAAAGAAGACAGGTCCTTTGGTTGTTGTGACCCTAAAGGATCCTTCGTAGGTTCCCTTCTGTAACAAATAGAGATTCTATCATGGTGGGTCACCTAAATAATCTAAATATAGTTCCTAAGTAGAGTAAAGTGTGTCTCAGTAACCCATATTTTCAGTAATTCATAAAAGCTACATATATATCCCTTATCTGCATAAGAAACTCCTGCATCTTATTGTGTACTATAACAGGCAGAACGATTCCATTCACATGTTATTGTCGTCGACCAAAGCAAAGAAACAAACTGAAAGTCTCCTACTACCTACTACAACTACTGGTACCCGTAATTAAATCAACAGCACAAAACTTACAGTGCATTACTTATCTATACCCTTGCAATAGTTGCTGGTAGGATTTTTGTTTGTTCCTGTTGTGTATATAGGTACTAGGAAGGTATATAGAGCTATTGACTTTAGAATAATATAATATAGAAGCTATGAAGCATAAACTCTGTGAATACATGTGGCTGTGTAGGTAGTATGTGTATATGCGATGTAGTTAAACTAATTATGTGTGTTGGGATGTGTAATTATACATAACACAGTAGTGTAATGTATAAGTGGGGATATATTGTTGTGATTAGTTATTGGCTGAGTGTATCTGTATAGGTAGTTGTATAGATAGATAGTTTTCGGTTGTTGTTCATGATGAATATGTAAAGCAGTCGCTTGTGCAGAAGTATGGTGTGTTGTGTGTAGCTACAGAGTTTCTTGTGTTGGAAAAGTAAGGTTGAACATGGTACATAACAAGTAACAAGTATATGGTGCTATAAGCATGTGTATACAATTGTTTATGATTATTTATGAGCGTTTTCCCTTTCCTATTTATTGCAGTTCTACTGCAGTGAATGCGTCATCTACAATTAGACAGTCGTCGGCAGAGAGAAGAATGAAGTATGTATAGTTACTATTTTAGAATACGATGGTAAAAATAAAAATTGATGAATGTATATGTAAGTGTATCTGTAGCCACACTAACAATCAGTCAGTTAACAATGTAAATTACAATGAGCCCTAAATTGAAAGGGAGAAAATTGTCTTTATATAACTGCAGAGAGCATTATAATAAACATAATATATGTATCTCACACAGATACAATACAGCCACTGCATAATATTATGGCTGTATACACAAAACTCGTTAATACACACAGAGTAGTAGTAGCAACGTGTAAACTGCAGTTGAATTCAATTACCATTTATAATACGAGTAGTATCTCCTATCTGCTCAGGCTTAAAGCACTTAATGCTAAACCATATCATTATGGAGTAATATTTAGCGAATTGAATTTTATTTAGCAAATCGTGTTTCTCTTTGTATAAATATCTTTTGTGTTGTGCACAATGAACCTCTCCTCCTATCCTATACACTACTCGTACTCTTCAAGAGATGTGAAAAATATTTCATACAAATTAACCATAAGAACTCTAGTTACTAATGTAAGTGTAGTACATAGCATTCATCATAAAGATACATTTATTGTAATGTTGATTGCTATAATGTTATTGTGTAGCAGTGGACATTAGTGACTGCTACGATTATTCTAGACTGAGGTTTCATGAGCATTTCTACTAATGATCCTCTGCCTCGGATTTTTATTTTTACACAGTAGTATCTCTGTGTATAAGTATTCCTTATTTTCTTTGTAGCTAAACTACAAGTACACTTACAGATACATGCAAGTCTTATCATTTGATTATCACACCATATAGAACACAATAAGCACGCAGATTGCCGAGCATCTACACACAGACAGAAACAGACTGTGTATGCCTACTATGAAAAGGCGAGGTAAAATAAATGTTCAAGTTACAACTTGACTCTTATGGGAGGTGTTCTGTATTTCCAATGCTTCAGTTGTGCTAACTTGTGCACATTACTCAGTTAAAGACAGGGAAGAACCTTATAGACAAAGACAGGGCAGAAAAACCTTTGGAGAACACAGTGTATCGTAGTAGAATATAAAATGCTACAGAACACAAACATTAGAAAAGTGCAAAATTGAGCATAACAGATTAGCCCTAGGTAACTTAACTACTTACCAAGTAACAAGTCTGTATTCGTAAAAGTTTTGTTTAGATAGCGTGTAATAATGTTGTAGTATTGGTATAATGTTGCTCTAATGTAATAATGCAACTCTCTGACAATGAGTGAGTGTGGATAGTGTTATTACCTGTATATAATACGATCAAATGTTTCTTCCATAGACATTGTGTACATCCACATAGGTATACTGCAGACATTATAACAATTATTATGTCTTTTGAGGTTTCGCTTTACTCTGAGTCAGTTAAAACGGAAAATAGCGTGGTGGTGAATTAGTCGCTAGCACAAAATTGTTTTCGTACTTATAATACTTCTATAATGCCTTCATAAAATACACTTCTCCTTCTTTCCTTTGATGCATGTCTGTCTATATAATAATCTCATCTAATATAACTGCTAATATAAGGCAAGACTAATGCAGTAGCAGCATAAATAAGTATATATACACACAAGTATTAAAAAACATCAGGTAAGTGACTAAAGTAAAGAGACTTTGCTGTTGCTCCCACTACCTAAGTAAAGTAAGTATCTATGCTACATTCTATCTCCTGTGTTTTGCTAAAGAACACTTTACTCAGCTACGGCGTGGCAATTCAGACGGTGTAGCACAGCAAGCGTGACGGACATTATATATGATAGTCTAATAAGACAAGAGAACTACAAGTGTACACGAAAAAGGCTCTAATGCAGTAATATGGCATGCCATGCCATATTGAAGGCAGAAAACTGAAAACAGACTTAAGAGACTCAACTCAACTCAATATGCCTATTCGAAGAAGCGAAATGAGTTATAATAACAACATTATTGGGCTGTGTGTTGTGTTGCGTATACATTGATATTGCAATACAAATGCAACTCCGCAAGACACAAGGCATCTGCGAACGAATGTCGACTTAGAATTTATTGTTAGCAATAATACTACAATATCAGAGTGTATCCCTGTGCCTACGAACTACGAACGCTAGGAACACGCGGAGTGTTGTAAATAAATGGTGTATAAGTGTGTATTGTATTGTATGCATGGTATATATGGTGGACATGTGTATGTGAAGACTGTGTGGAGATGATAGTGAGAATGAGATGGAGATTCATATAATATGTGAAGCGAAGGAGTATAATGATAGAGGTAGTATAATAGCTAAAGTAAAAGTAAAAAGGAGAAGTATAACCCAGTAACCCACTTACTCTTCATTGTAAAACTTGAACTTCACTTTCAATTGTTGACTTGCATGGCTTGGCTTGGTTTGGCTTGGCTTGACTCTGTGTGTGTCTGTGTGTATGTGTGTGTGCACTACTGCTATAGTTCTAGTGGCTGGTACTTTACTTTACTTCAGCTATCTATTGCATTATTATGTTTTGTGAGCATTATTATCCTCTCCCTTATATTCTACACCTTGTACTTCACTCTCTGTCTAAAGTGTACTCTATGTTCCTCCACACAATCCTTCGCAGTATCCTTTGCAAAGAACTTGCAACTATTTACTAATATATCCCATGTGTGATCCTATACTGTAAAATATGAGACAGAATTTTACTATTTGTATATAATAATATATGAATGCGAATAAAATATATAATGCTTTCGTTCGTGGATACTATGATGTGATGGTCCTTTTGCTTGCGCCTTTGCCTTTGCCTTAACATAAACTTTAAGTATTGCATGCAACAGGTAGAGTGTATCCTGATTATTATTGTAGGAGAGAGAACTAAGGTAGTAGTAGCAAGTATACCTCCACGAGTTTTTCGATTAGCGTAGTATAATATAGAAGTAGTAGTTGTAGTATGTTGTTGCTTGGTTCGTTCATCAGAGTTCCTCGACATCAAGACTCCACCATGCCAGTCAAGTCAACTCTCAACAAACTGCTGCAGAGAACTTGAGAGCTTTTTCACTTTCGCCGGATGTCGAATTAAATGTGTGCGATTCAACGAGGGAAGACGACGATGACAACGCCAAGCCAAACAAATTCCACTCTCACTTTGTTCGAGAGAGGTTTCCTAACCCTAAACTTATCTTTAGCATTCATATTCAATGCTATACAGTAATACATACCTAAAGACTACTACTACCATACTACTACGAACCAAATACTATGCTACTATCATGTTATTGTTCCTTTATTTTATGTGAGTGAATGATATACTATAGCCATGCAATCCGATGCAATGCACTCTGTGTCCGTGTCCTGTCTTTATAATAATAATAATAACTGTAACTTACTGTTCTTTTACAAATGGTTGTTGTTGTGCAGGAGATATGATGTATGTACAATACAAGCACAATACTACGATATTTATAAAGTAACCACAGTACATCGAGCGATGAGGAGAGTACAATGCTACTGTGTTACTATTATTACACCTTCTATTCATATAATATTACATGAAAAGTAAAATTAACAATTTTGGTTAAGGATTATTGTTGTGGAATATTTTTAGTTTCATATTATATGCATTTTGGTTTTCGTATATGTAAGCAAGTAGGCACTTACCGTCTTTTGTGTATGCATTCAATGAATTATGATTGAAGCAGAATGCATGAGATCTTTTAGCTACATTTTTGTATAGGTATTCATTCATACAATGTAAATGGAGGTATACACGAATGTACAAGGTGAATTATTTACATATGGAAATATTATGACGTGTATGTATCCTGGGAATAAATGTTCGTTGAGACAAAGAAACCCGTGGCAAATATTCATCCGAAAATAAATTTATTGGAATATATTAGAATAATTTAGAACTATCTATAAAAAAGCTAACATTAAATATAACAGCGCTTGTATGTTTCTACTACGTTTGTGTTCTCATGTGTTGTAATAACCTTAATAAAATTTACAAAAGACAGAGTAGAGCAAGTTACGTGCTTTATAAAATTAGAAAAATTCAACAACTTTCAGCTACCGATAACACGCTCATTCATAAATTCATCTCGCTTAAATGTATAATAATATTACTCGATATTATTAGTACATTAAATTAATTCTAGTATTTCACGCAACATCTCGATTTAATTTCTCTACTAATTAGCGGGCTATGGAGTTGGATCGATGATTTTATTCTTTAAGTTATATATAACTCTCTAACTGTACTCTTCATCAGTTGCGTAACGAATAACTATGTTCATATGATATTTATATTAAATATATTATATATTGTTTCTACATGTACAAATAACATTATGTAATCATTTCCTCAAAAACTCCGACAAAAAGATACATTTCACACCATGAAACTAAAGAAGAGCATCTAAAACCTAGAAGAGACAGAAAAACAGAAATTCCCAAAAACTGTAAGATACAATACAAGTACCTGATCAAGTAGAGTCCTCCAAAAAAGACAAAAACAAGAAGAAGAAAAAACTCCGCTACAGTAAACTTTCCAGTTACTAACTACCAAAAGAAACATAAGTATTTGTAACAAATAACATTAATAATAATAAGTAATAATGATAATAATATTAATATTAATATGTTCAAAATCAAAAAGACTCCCCCGCACTAAACATAATAAGTATAATGTGAAAAGACAACAAATATCTTTAAAAAATCATCACCCCACAAAGGCAGATAAATAAATGATGAAGAGTTTCGGAAAGTATGAAAAATGTAATAATTAATTAGCAATAATAAGTTGATGTAATAATGATAATAATAATAATAATAATATTACATGTAACACTACGCTAGTAATTAAGAGCGCATAATATTCACTAGTATCTATGTATACAGATATATATAGACATGAAAATCTAGGCGTTGACATGGGCGAATGTATGTTGGACGGAATTATTATTGAATTGAGTGTTATTGTTATTCGAGATTGCTCCGGCAAAGAAACTCGAAAAGATGGGGAGACGTGGGCTGAAGCTGTTGTTAGCGATTGGAAACACGGTGTTGTCCATAGAGCCTGTGGGGCTGCTGGAGAGTGGTGGCGAGGGGGATAATGAGGACGATGACGATACTCCAGAAGAGCTTACACTGCGACGCATCTCCGTTTTATTTGCCCCAGTATTTCCCGACTCTTCCGTCATCTGCAGTTCACACAAAGTGACAAAAAACACCCAAAACCAATATCCATTATACTGCATTTCTAAATTACCATTTACGACTCATAAAACCCATCTATGCACTAAAACCAATTGTTAATGCCAATAAGTAGTCCTTAATAACGGGCGCAGCCATCACCTCAAACTATTTATACCAGCATTCAAGCCTTTTATACACACATAGCAATTATTATTACTCTTTTACATTAATATACATTCAGAAGTCACAACTACATACTTCATTGGTTATCTCGATCTCGCCATGTGATATTATGTTACGAGAATTACAATCTATACACTAGGTACAATATGGAGACTGCAAATGGAAGGATATGGACGAACGTTTTTATTGCGAGAGCTGCTTTTTACTCGTATGATATATGCCATGATAAGATGATATTATGATCCTTGACCTTATGCCTTATACCACAAAGAATAAAAGGCCTTTGTCCTCTTATCAGTGTCGTTAATACGTCTCGTCTCATGTCATGACACTATTTTTACAGAGTTCCTCCGTTTAACTCTTTACAGGGTGTACTTTATGCCTTTATGCACCGTGCAGGGAGACTGCAACTTAAAAACTTACAGAAACGATCCTTTCTTTCACAACACTCACTTGTACATATAAGTAGAGGTTTGTTTCTAATAATAACATTTTCTCTAATGCGTGTATTTACTAAGCTTGTAACTTGCAACCACTACGTACTTAACTATATGATTGTTCTGCACTTTTTATGCTCTGCCGTTATTTTCTATACACAATCCTACTAAGTAGAATGATATATGCATAGTATGTAAACATGTCGTTTCTCTATTATATTTATATTCTTTTTGTTATACTGCTACATAATACCTATCTACAAAGATACGAGTTAGTTAGTAAGAATTACGTAGGTACGTTTGTTTGTTTGAAATTTACAGATAGCAGATAGTAATAATAACTGAGAACTGAATGCGTATTGAAAGAAAGAAAGGTGTTGATTGTTGAACGAACGTCTTTCAGGTTGAAAGTTAATATTTCTAACAAGGAACTGAGTGATAGTCATAAAAATATTGTACAACAATTCTAAGTAAAAAACTCATAAAAATAAACACCTGCAACGTAATGAAATATTAGTCTAAGGTTTGTTTGTTAGAATTTTATGTCCATTTCCAATGATTGTCAATGTGTATTTACTATCATCATCAGCTCTCTCGACATTTACAGACTGTGTACACTCAGCATTATAATATTTCTGTTTTTATGTTATGTGCTATGGAATATCCAACCATGAACCCCATACAGACTTTACGTGATATGACTCATTTCGCGTCTCTTGCAAAGCAAGCCACAAACATATTTATTTGTCAATGTAGCATTCAAACAGAGCGACCAAAAAGAGCTCGTAAGGGTCAAACAGCTCACTTTGTCGTAGAATGGCTTGACTTTATTTTGCTGCGATACAGATAACAAGCTTAGCTTTACACATACAACTAATAAGAGCTGTACAAGAATTGCTTGGATAATATTCCTCTTTACTATACGAGTCTCTGTGTTGTGTTATATGGACATAGAAACAGAAACTTAAGTGCAGTTTTACGTTAGGTTATTTTACGCGTACATTATTATTGCTATAATAATAATATTACGTTTGCTCCAACACACAAATGAATATCACTGTAAATTTTATAAGAGAGTGTACACAGACTGGAAATGTTTGACCTTTCTGAACTGATGAGAAGGGAATAACAACTTGAGTTTAGTCCCTACCTACCAAACACTAAATACCAAGAGAGAACATAATATATGAATTAAATTGAATTCTACACTCCACTTGATAGATAGATAGCCCAGAACATATGTACTATCTGTAGTACACATAATACCTACACTAAAATAATTATATCCATCATATTATAGCAATACACAAACACATAATGTTTTAAGTGCATGTATATTCTGTAGTAATACGAATAATAAGTATAAATGTTGATAAAGTCTACTAAACGTTGTTGGATGCTCGGCTTTCATTTTATTGAATCCAATCCAGAAAGTAAATCCAAGCTGAGCTAAAGTCAAGCCAGGTCGAGTAGTTGTTGTGTTGTATGAATGCATGTATATTATTCTAATATTCATCCCACTTGCTGTATACCAAGATGAGCTCAACTGTGTATTAACTCTCAGCAGAGCCACATTGACTTTTCCAAAGGAGAAATACACTGAGAGCATCGACTGATTAAAATATAGTTAGTTGTACTATTGGCTCAAATGTTATATAGCTTCTGGATAATTATGACATGACAATGATCTTTCCCTATCTCCCTCTGAATCCCTCTTATCAGCTCCATACCACGATGTTATACAATGTCTCTATTTATATGTAAGTATTACTGAACCCTAAACATTTTCATCACAATCAAATGTTGCAATTTTACTTTAACCAACCAGACTTCGACTTAAATTATTAAAAATAATCTGCTAATAACCTATGTACAGATATACGATACTTACATTTAGTAGGTATACATTTCTGCGAAGTTCGTCTGCAATGCAAACCAAACACCAGGTAAATGATGACATGACATAAATAATATGCAAAAGTCTACAATGTTCATAAACACTTAGTTAGGTACCTAAGTGTAATATGCACAAACAGACCACAAACTAAGCTACATGTATTTATATTATTTTTGCACATGTGATCCCTCAATCCATCTACGTAAGTAGCAATAAACTTTCCTACACTCTGAATAGAAAACAATAAAAAACAACACGGTCAATAATGAGTGTAACCAGGATATGAAGTACATTTTAGCAATACATCGACATTTCTCTAACCAAAGCATAAAATCTACTTGCTATAGGTAATAGGTAGGTAGGTACATGTCAATAGAAAAAGTCACTTGAGTGTAAATGCCTTTGCATTTTATCTGACGGTAGTGGCAATGGTAATGCTATCCTATCAGTTTCATATATCAATACGTAATTTCATTAACGAGTAGAGAATGAAATTGGAGCTGTGGCTGTAAGATTCATTGAACCTTGTCATAATTTACTTAATAAAGTTAGTCCAATGCTATTGTGTGTATGTACTGCAGTAGTCATGTACTGCGCATTTGCTCAGGCATGTTATTTTAATTATGCATATTTACACGCTAAATGAAAAAGCATGGGAATTACCTTTCTATACCTAATCGAAGTACAAAGCAAAGCTAATGATCATTTGAGTACTAACCAAGTTATCATCATTGTGGATGAAGTGACACCGATGTCCGTAAGGGCAGAGTCCATGAGTATGAAAAGTCCGACACAACTCTGTCTTGTACTTGGGATGTCGAACCATTCGACGAAGCTCCTGAGACCCATGTGCAAACTGACACTTGTCCCCATATTTGCAAGTTCCAAACTCCTCAAACGGTCTAACAGGGTAGAGTTGTAAATAGCAATGTGATACAGGATTTATTTTAACCAGGAGTGTTGCATACAGAGTATGCGTTTGTCAAAGGTTGCATATTAAAGGAGAGTCGGAGATTCGCAGGATGTTGTTCAGGAAAGAGTTGAAACAAAAATAAACAATCATGTTTTTAAATAAATGATCCTTTGATAGACACAATCATTTCTATCATCATACTTCACACACACTACCAAAATACACAACAATGCTGTCTTTCTGGAAAGTGGATATTTATGTACATGTTAAAGTATTACATACATAGTAAAATGGAAAAGTCTAAAAGTATATCCATTCCTCCAATAATCCCATTTATCATTATTACATACATAGTGATTTTATCCCCATCCATGTTAGTATAATGTGCAATAATATGTACAAACATTCCTACCTACGCAGCAATCTTAAACTAAATCAAAAAGCTGTACATGCTGTAATTTAGATGCTACGCTTGGCTATACACAAACATAATACTATACGCGTAGCGTATACTTTCAAAATTCATATTATACTCAACTGTTCAAGTACAGGTAAAACAAAACGAAATTTAATTTCAACTTAGAGGATTTCGAAATGTAAAAGTCATCGCAGAACAATTGGGGAACAAACTTTCTCCAATTCAACAGACTTATTAAAATGTGTAATTTGAATGTGAACACAAAGGAGTAAAAATGTGAAAAAGTCATACCTGCAGAGTTCTGTCTTGTATCTGGAGGAAGGCAATGTCTGTTGTTGTTGTATAGACCCGGGTATTTTCTGGCTTTGCGTCACGGAAGATAATTGAGCACCGTCTCCATTGTCCAGGCAATTGCTTTTCAGGTACTCATTGGAAGATGTGGACGTGACACTAGATGCGCTCTACACACATAACATCATCATTACAATCAAATCCATCCCATCTCATTATCTTGCATAACTACCAATAATAACTCAAATCCTTTATCATCATCCACCATAATAAGCAACATACTAATTGCAAAATAAAAGCATACGATTGAATCTTCCATTCTCACACACACAAACAAAGACTTCAATTGAGTAACACAGGTATGTATGTATGTAAAAACATTTTATCTGCGGTTATCTCTGAATTGCAATAATAAAATATAGGAAATCAAATGTTCTACAGGATGGGGGTAGTTGGGTATTTTATCTTTGCAAGCTCTCAGGTATCACCGCAGCAGTTAACTACTGCGTTAGCCATTTCCATGTAATTATAAGCAATTCCTCTACTATAAAAATAACTACGTAACTACTAGTACTTCTACAGATATAATACTTCAAGTTAAAGATCCATAGCTAAATGTGTTTATCTATCCAGGCGTAATAATTTGATATTTGATATTTGACTAAGTGTATAGGTATGTTCTGTGAAGTATCTGTGTGAAGACTTTAGAACGCAGGGAAGTTAGAGCATCAAAGTAATCATCACACTACATACAAGATTATTACATAGTAGTACTCGTAGAAACCCACCTACTGCATCATGTCATGCCTTTACAAGCTAGCATTAAGTTAAGTTTGCTTTTAAAAGAGATTGGAAAAAAGTAGCCAGGAATAATTGAGAATCGTAATGTAAAATCTAATACTCCTTGTTGTGAAGAATTTTATAGGTATTTGAGTTGCCAAGCTGTGGGAGCTGGGAAGAAGTTGGTTTGACTAAGGGAGACTCCATAGTCCATCCATTCCATAACATGGATGATAGACTGACAAAACAAGTCGTCAAGGTCTCAGTTTTTGTATCCATATCTAACAATGGGATTTCAGTCGAACGAGAATGCTATGGCAGTACATATCCTACACAGTGGTGCAGGAGCAGAGTGGTTGTATAAAATACTCCTTTGGTATATTATCATCATGATGCTACGATGCAATGGTGATGGTGGTGGTGGTTGTAATGGAATGAGTAGGAATAGGAACAGAATATACTACAGACACACTGAATGTGACTAGGAAAAGAAGCGGCTGACCTTGGCCACCAAAACCTACTTCATCTCTTTACTTCTCCTACTCCAATGCTCTAAACTAAAACTAAACTCCGTATGTAGAGTTGCATTGCAGTCAGCATTACAGCTTCACATTCACATCACACAAATACTACACTTCTATATAATTCCAAATAGGAAATCACAACTTATACCTCCATTTCATCCCTCCTCTCCTTACAAACCTACCTACGAATGCATATACATCTCTCTATAATCATGTTACATGTCTGGCCCATCTTTCCTCACAGCTCCTGCATACTTATTTCACCTACAACCCACCTAGCTCTACTCGTAGTACCTATCTACTACCTTACCTACCTACTAGTCAGCACAATACAGTAAACAAAGACCTATATAAATACTGCATACACACTACACACAGAAATATAAAAATCTCATTATTATGCTCATACTGCATATTATTTACTACTTCTATCCTACCAGGAGCACAGATACAGATACGAGAGCACTAGCATTATTTGTGAATGCATACCACCTTCTTAGACTCTTCTGACTTAAAACTACTTACATAAATGTACATTTACAATATATATGCGTGTATATCCAATTCACATATACAGAAATATATTACTACAGTATTATGATGCAGATAGATAGATATGTAGTGGAGATACCATTAATTACCATTACATTTACCACTGCTGCTCCTGCTGTTGCCTGTCTGCCTACAACACTCCACTCCACTGCATATCATTGCAAAAACAAGCATAGAAACCTCATGAAAATCAAGCAACACAACACTACTAGCCTAAGTACAGCGTGTGTGCAATGTACATTCAGATATTATGCTTGCTGCTCCTCGTCAAATGTGAAAACCAACATTAGCATGAGCTTTGAGTATAATATAGCTTTAGCAATGAGGCAATGCTAACTGGCAACTTCTCCAGAGAACCCAACCATCACCATCCAACCAATGCAAGATTTTTTGTCCAGTTTCTTCAGGGAAGTTATCTTTCTTCTCCCATAACTTCGTTGCCATACTTTACTATGCCACGCTAACTTTAAAGTCATTTCGTCTCGCTTGCATTACATATATGTCTATTATATAGTACCATCACTCTATTCTACATTATATATACAGTTGGCTTTTTTAACTTTATCATGAAGGATTCTTCTTGTCATTACATGCAGATACTATTACCATTTTATAGTAGTGCTATATACACACATGTGTACAGCGAGTGAGTTGTACTTTCCATTCTTCATAATACATAGCACTTATATACAAGTATGTATGTACAGCTCTGCTAATACTAATATTATTATAGGCATAAGTTTTACTTTTCTACTTGTATCTGTAAGTACTTACAATATTATATACAGTATACATTTTAACAATAATAAGTGTAGTTGGGTTAGTTGGGTATCTGTAGATGTTGAAGTTATAGCACACACACACCACACAGCTACAACTACAACCAGTTCTTGCGACTTAAACTTGAGCACTAGAAAACACAATCCTCCGACGCAGTAGATTTTTTACACACACTTAAACTGCGTTATTATGCAATTCTCAATAGTCCATAGTTCCATTCAAGTCCCTCACTCACACAAACATCTATAAACCAGTAACAACACAGCACTATATAACTTTACGCTTTTATTACGAATCCAACCTTTCGTTAAGAAATGACGGAGTATCACTAGCTATCCGTGTAGAGATATAAACTTGATAAGGATATTGTTATAAGATGGAAATGTAGGTATTCTCCCTTTAGCTTTGTAAGTAGAGCCCATGTCCATCCATGGATTCCTGCAAATGTGTATGCAGATCCTACTGGCATTTAATTGCATGGTCGTATGCTAAGGAAAGACATGTGTAAGATTAGTGTTGGTTTGCTTCTTTGTTCTCGCTTTCCATATTAACAACCGCAATTCTATACCATACATTATCAGTAGAGTTCTCCATCCAAATACAACCCATGTAGGTAGAGTATGAGTCGAGTGTAGTGTGCATATAATATTTTTCTATTCCATTCATGTATGCAATACAAAAAAGACATATTGCTAACGCTGGTTTGTAGTCGGCAGAAATTTCGTGTGGATCGTCGGTATGCACATGGACGTAAGGCTTGTTGGGAAGTCGAAGGAATGAGTACGAACGGATCAAATGACTAAACTAACAATATAATACGAGTATGTAGTAGCTGTGCATTTGCTTTGCATATGAATGTTCCTTGTTTAGTATGAATTAAAAGCGCTGGACGTATACATAGCAAATGAGACAAAGGTTTTCACAAAGACGCTACACGATGGCAATGTTAATAAAATGTCACAAACAAGTATGGAAATACGCCGACACAGGGTTCAGGTCATGTCACACAAACCGGCAAATCTCTCCATCGTTTTGTCTCAGGCAAAATCCACAATGTAAATTAAATCACTCAATTACATCATACAGTGGTAATCTAATTGTAAATAAAACTAACACGATACCATAAAAGGCAAAGTTTCCAGTCAGTTTCAGCAAGGCACTATGAGAATTGCGGATTATGCGACTTTGTTTAATTTCATGCACTCACTTTTGCACTAAAATTCTAAATTCACTTGAAATTTGGCTTGCAGATATAAATTATACTATATAATGCTTAAAATATTAGCATTCAAAGACACCCCAACAAAAGGTATATTTTATAAAGCTATATTAGATGCAAATAGAATTTAAGTAGGTACTTAATTTATAAAAATTTGAATAAAATCTGACAGAATATTAGAAAATAAATATATAAAGATACCCCACGTTTGCAGCGTGGAACAAAGAAATTGAGATACAAAGCATACAGTAGGCCAGCTATTACTTACGGTATCGCTATGTGGAGTAAAACTTGTATTGTGTATAACAAGAAAGAAACACCGGGTTTAGCAATAATTTCTAATGGTATATTATTTGCAATAATGAAATGAAAACCAGTACCTGTAGTACAATACAAAGTTGTAAAAATAAAATACTAATTAAACAAGCTGAAAAATTGGAGTACAAACAAGGAAGGTTTAAGACTTAAAGAATTCTCACGAATTCATAAATGTGAGAATGGTCGAGCGTTCCCATGAAATACAAAATAGAGTAAGTGTAAAAAATAGGACTAAGAAATTGTAATTTTAAGCCGGAGATGATAAAAGAATGAGAGTATAGATAGAATATATAAAAATAAAAGAAACTCACTGAATTCATGACGTGAGGAAGATGAAAAACGTTGTTTTGTTGATAGAATTTGTTGTTGGAGAGGAACTGATGATGACTGTGATGGTCCGGACACATCGCTACGATCCTCTGAACTAAACACTCGTCTCGACTCACTCTTTTCCTTTCCTTTCCTTCTCTATCCATCACTATCACTCACAACTAATACGAACTATCTTTCTTACAGGCTTCTAGATCGCTTTTCGTTTGCTCAACTTACTTCATGTAGTTAAGTATGAATGTGGATGTACATTAATATACGTAGCTACATGTAATGCACTTAAACTACACTGTTGTTGTAGTTCTTGTATGTACTTGTATGTACTGTGCTTCTTGAGCTCTCTTGTACTTCACTATATCTGTATCAATATACCTCCTCTCTCTTTCCACTCACTCTTACTTTAGTTAGAAGTTATTATTTTACAGCCTGTGTATACCCTCACTCTGACTAAACACTTACAAACGCTAAGGTACTCTTTCCTGTATGCACTGCATAAAATATTACTCACAGTACGTAAGTACGTACATATAGCATAGCCAGATGTGGTGGTGAACAAGCAACAAACGCTGAAAATTCACTGACTTCACTTTATACTACTCACACACTAACTACAGGACACGACTCTCTTATTATTGAATGCAGTGCCAGTGTGCAGGGCTTGTCCATGTATATTAACTATACGTATTGTTCTCACTTTGAAAACGTATGTATGTAGAGAACAGACAAACAACGTGTTGTTGATTTCAGTCTCTGTTCTGTGTGCATTTAATGTGTGTGCACTCTGGTAGTTTAGTTAGTATTAGTATCTCTTTTGGTGTATATCAAGTATGTAGGTACCTACACCTAGCCAGGTAAGTATGAAGAGCTCTCTTGTATTTATTGTAAGCTTGCCTGCTGTTCTCTCACTCGTCCACTCTTTACTCGATGATGATAGCAGCGATATTATAGACATCCACATGTACATGAGGTTAGGTACTTCGCACTTATCCTATAAAGTTACCAGATTGTATTATTGCAGCATGCAAACGTTTATTCATTTGGAACCTTTTCCCCAATTCTACATAATTATCCTCAATCAAATTACTAATTTCTAATGCACACTGGAATTTTTTCAAACGTTTTAAGGCAGCTAATGTTATATGGAAAATTATGTACTCTCTTCTCCGTTCCTTGTAAAAATACATTTCCTCACTCTATTATAGCTTTGCATATTACACACTTAATTATTATTCAAGATTTGTATATCTATATACATAGGCCAACACTTGTTTACAGTTTCAGTTTACTTGTAAAAATAATCGTCTTTTAACCCGCTGATGCATATGTAATGCATCCATGTACGTGTAGGAAAGTTTCCAATATTAATGAGCAATTACCAAATGTTAAAATAGGATAATGCAATTAACAGCCTTAGCCACCTTCAAATGCTTCGAGAAAGCGAGTCAGTATAGTAAAATTACTTTTCCAATCTGCAGATGTACAGAATTTGCATGGAATTAACAGGTAGTATACTAATTCCAGGTCTCAAAATATTATTACTATTTCAACGAAGAAAAATTTAAAAAAACGCTATTGGTTATTTGTATAAGGGTTTGAGAATTGGAATAAATTGTATACAACTAAACCTCTGGCAACCTTAAATGCATACAAAAAGATAACATAAAACTAATAAGGTGTGTTCTTCTATGTGAGCATGATTTATGGTTGTGACTTGTGATGTCTGATGTATGTATGTGTTGCTTGTGAATACCTGTGTATGTTTTTCTGCATATTGAAGTTCATGTGATGTTAGTGATGTAAATGTGTGGAGCAGATGCGTAGAACGCGACAAGTAAGTTGGCAGACGACTTACATCTTTGTTTCTCAAAAGTCTTTGTTTTCAATTCGTTTACAAAATTCTGCAAACGAACTATGTAATTTAAAACCAATACACAATTATCTAATACCGACCAATAATTAGGTTAATATGGGTGGAACCGCACAAACATTAGGTGCACGCAAACCGAGGTCTATATGCTTTAATAATTATTGCTATTAATGCATAATTGTAACACACTCCTACATGCTGAGACCGCTAAGTGAGTAAAGATAATTCCTATACGAGTATTCTGTAGCAAAGACAGGTATCCCCGCTATGCCTACACATATCATGTGCACTTATTTGTTACAAACAAGCATACCAACCTACCCATCCTAGAAACGCACATCCAAGATAAGCTTGCAATTTATAATTACTTATCTTTCTCTTCTAAGGTCAACATTGTAATAATCATTACTATAGACGCTCGTAAGGCTAATTTGCACCATCGTAAGAAAGTTATTTTTGTGATTGCATTATGATATAGCATTCAATGTCATGGTCAATTTAAATTAAGTATGTACATAATAACAACACACACATACACATGTACATTAGGTACCATTAGGTATACGTATAACTAACATTATAGAAGATGTGTATATAGAAACGAAATGCCTTTGTTTATATGCGTCTAAAAATGAAGATAACGATTTGTTGAGATTCCAGCTATCAATATTGTACTGCAATTTGTTAACAAAAAACAAGTAAATGAAACTATCCATATTCTGCAAAAATTTAGTCCATGTCAAAAATTTCAAGTTCAACAAGGAAACTATACTACTTAATCAATCATTTCTAATAGCATAATGTAATGCAATTATTTTATTTTGTAGTATAAATAAATAAGGATATCATTCTGTCTGCAGAAGAATGACCTTCAAATATCGTCTTCCGATACAAATAGACAAATAGATGTGGTCACGTAGATAGATGTCTTACTTATTTACACAACCCTCGCAAAAAGTTGCCAATTGAATAGACACATATCTATGCATATCATATTTGCAATTTCGAATTTAAGTATCGCACACATCCTTCACACAGTTTTGAAATTATTAACTGAGAGGTTCAGAAACAACAATGAGAACTTAGCAATTATTATTTACTCACAAGATTCATGTATATACGTTCTGTAGCAATAATTGCATTGACACACCTTCAAATAGTAAAAGTAGAAACTGTAATGTAATACCTAACCATACTAATGTAAAATTATTACATTTTCAAACAATAAATTAACAATGGATATAAATATTGTCACAATTATTGCTAAGTATAAGTGGTTGATCATTATGGTTTTTTAGTTTTATAGGCTCCAGCGTTAACACAATTGATATTATTTATGGAATCCGTAATCAAATCTATCGTATCAACCCATATAATGCATAACCATATAATACAGAATAAGAGATCATGACTATTAATAATGAATGTTAAATGCAAAACGTTCTTTTTTCATTTATTATTTTCAATCCAACAATTGCCTTTTGTCATTTTTGAATGAAACCATGAAAAACTATTATGTGGTTGTAGTTGATACTTTATAGTAAGTTGCATTTCATGTTATGCCATTAATTCATTAGCGTTGTTATTATAGCATACGAAAATTAATATGCCTACTTTGCCTACTATCTGTAAAGATGAATGCTTATTTGACAATCTCATGCATGTACGAAGAGCCATGACACATAGAAAGTTGACATAATCGAAAATATATATAGTAGATAATGAAGCTCAAATTGTTGACAGTAATTTAATTTAACTGTTATTATCTTACCTTGTCTCTTAATGATTATTCAATATTTTACGATCAGTAATAAATGTGTAGTTTAGTAGTTAAATAAAACAAAGCGGAATAGCATCTCTCATGCATTTTTACATTTATATCTTACAAAAGAAGAGATTCAAAATGTACTAACATTAAGGATGGGTTCTGGATTATCAGAACTTTCCGGAGTACAGAAAGCCTTTCCAAAACACCCACAAAACACCAATGGGAACAAGTTTTTATGATTCAGCGATTATCGTCAGCACATTTACATTCGCAGGCAAGCATTTTTAAGTGAGAACTAATTATTGGTCGTTAAGTTATCACCCAGAATTGTGGGTGATCTTTTCATGGTAATAGTCTTGGGTATCCGGACAAATGTCTACCCTAAGATCCCAAAGAGGTTATAATTTTTGCATAGAAGTGGGAAAAAATTCTCACTATGCGCGAATTGATGCGTTTTACGTTAATTATGACTTAAATCTTTTGCATTACACCCGATAACATTAATAGATTTCTGTATACCCATACCGCCTTGTTCTAGTGATTAGGTAACTTGTCTCATGTCATCATCATGACTTTCATGATTATATTAATATGACTCTAGTTTACCCAGTAAATTGTGTCTGTTATACTTACTTCATACTTAGCTACATGTTTCACATTGCTCCAGGTCAGGTCGCTTCATATAATAATATTCTCTTTCAATCAATTATAAATATTCTAGTCTAATGGAAGGATAAATGAAACATCATCAGATCATCACAGTTCAATTACGTAAAGTGGTCCTTAATGGTCCATCGGCCACCTTCTTAGGTGGCTTGGCTGCCCATCTCTACAGAGTGTTTCTAAACTACTTTCAGCGCCTACAAACAAACTCTCTCACAAGTCACAAGTCTCACCACAGGTTTCAAAGCTTACTTCAGGAACATAACATCTCATTTCGTTCTCATCTCGATTCAGTCAATTCCCTGAACTACAGACAAGTTGTCTTTGTAAAGAAGCTCTCTTAGGTCCATCTATTTAGAGGAATGATAACTATAGAATGGTTACATACATCTTTTGTGCTTTTATCTAGAGCAGTTACGCTTTTGAGAAGGCACCCGACTAATAAAAGAGAAATTGATTCAATTTGTACGCCTTATTGGAATAGGCATGCTTTGTTAACTCAAATCGGGATTTGCCACTACTTACTAAAATAACTGTGTAATTCTAGCATTTGATTTCGGAGTGAATTTGAGAAATATTGAGTTGGGGCCGGACAATGCTTTATTTTATCGCGTTCGGACCGAGTTTCAAAAACCCGACCAGTTGCAGTTCCCAGGTCTATTTAATTATGACAGTACTCAGAGTTCAGTTCATAAATACATTAATGAAAATAGGTTAACACCATAAGTCCATAACATACAAATAAAGTGTTGGTTAAGTCTCCCAGTCTTAATACAGGAGAAAAAACTCAAGTTTATTACTTGCTCGCGCTCGGAGGATAGTATTTCTATTTTCACTGTCTGTCAGGCCTGTAGAGCCTATGGTCCAAGGTGGTGCAAATTCACCAGGCCTCGGAGGACAGGGGGCTACGTAAGCTCAGAACAAAAGAAAGTTTAGTTCATTACAGTTGGAGACGAAACTTCACGTAATAATTAGTATTTTGGTTCTCATTTAATCTACGTTCTAATTCTCATCCAATCTATACTTTTATTTGCATCTTCATCTAATCCGCACCAGGGCCTCAAATGCACGCGCACTGCTAATTTCAGCTCCTGACCTGCTACCACAAATTGCGTTAAAATTTTCATAAAATCCTATTCCTCCATTTAATGTTGCATAGGATGGATGTAAAAATGAGTACAAAATTAAAAACCTTTATTGGACCCTGTGTCAGCTTCTCTAATTAAATGTTTAATTTCTATTTTTACTTATTATATCGCTAATTATAGTACATTTAATATAATTTAATAAATTATAAAATACCGGAAATTAAATAAATAAAATATATGCCCGATATAATTTAAACTACAATACAGTGAATTCCACGAAACGAGATCTACGGAGTTATGTAGGAGTATTATAAAGTGTATTGATTGTGCTATGTCACTATGGTTTTCGACTATTACTTAGAATAACAGTT
>JAQFYB010002236.1:0-25942 GCA_034694085.1 Pogonognathellus longicornis | reverse complement strand
TCAACTTAATTGAGCTATTGGAACATAATTTAAGAGTGAAAATTCACCAGTCCATCTTAATAGTGGAGACACCTTACAAACGGAAGTGTAATAGGAAGAGTATTTCGAAACTGTATAATAATAGTGATAATATAGGTGAAGCCACAAATACTACATCACATCCATCCCAACATTACAGTATCTAATATTCATCAATCATCACTATGTATTTACTATGCACCATCGGCATTTAATCTACTATATTTTATTCAGTTCATTTCTTATACTAGTCATTTGAAACATATTCACCATTATATTTTATGCTTGGAAATTCTTCCACGTTCATGTCTGAATTCGCAATATTGCGATTCCATGTCTACTATGTTAAAGCCTGTAGACTAAAGATACTGTACTAATTGTTAATTTGCACTTGAAATAAGTATGAACTATGAACTAAATAAAATACTAAGACACAATATAGTATATTAATTCATTATTCTTATCATGTTTATTTGCAGGCTGCATTAGCCTCTTACGGTGTCTTAATAATGGCAATATTTTGGATGACTGGTATGTCAATTCTAAGTCTCAAAACCTTTTTATTGTTTCCTACTTTAGTTGTCAATGTCATCTCAATGAAAATCATGAGTAACACCATAGCGTAATGACATCGTGTTAATTTGTGTTGTTGTATAGATTTACCAATATATAAACATTGTTCTATACAGAGGCAGTGCCAATACCGATTACAGCTTTTCTTCCAGTTGTGTTGTATCCATTGTTTGGAATCCAAGATTCTGGTATGAAAATTAATATCGGTGATGTTTTGTTATTACATACTTATTACCTATACTAATTTTGTAAAAAAATTAGTATAGGTAATTTTGTACTGCTGATTGCTGACCACTTTATTACAGATGAGGTTGCCCAAGAGTATTTGAAGGATTCCATTATGGTATTTGTTGGAGGACTCTTGGTGGCTTTGGCATTCGAGTATAGTGGTTTGCATAAACGAATTGCTCTTAGAGTCATGCTTGCAACAGGAGCTAGCATTGGAATGTAAGTTTTTTTCTTGAATAATATTTTTTAACAAACTTGATATAATCTTGAAAACAGGGTGAACCTTTAAATGTTCCATTTCTTTCAGGTTAATGCTGGGGATTATGCTAACCACAATGTTTCTCTCCATGTGGATGTTTAATACGGGTAATTAGTATTTACACAGTATGATGATGATTTTTTTAAATTGTGTAAAAATGGGTTAATATTATAATCAAGTAATTTGTATTTTTCACCTAAACTCTTTTCAATTAATCATTCAATGTCTCATTGTTGTTTACTGATACAGCTACGACAGCCATGATGGTTCCCATTATCCAAGCTGTTCTCTTCGAACTACAGAAAGTAAGACCGTATCTTAACTTCATTGCCTTCATTTGTCAGGAGAATGAGGAGAATGGGGATTTTTGGTTTTCTGTTGATACTTACAGAGGCTTAATGTCGAACGCAAAGCTAAAATGTGGCTCTATTTTAAATGTGTTAAGTTACACCCCTATTGTATTTTCTCACAGAGTCTGGAAGAGGTTTTCGAAAAAGAAAATGAAAAGTCATACCCCAAGAACGAAAAGAAAGAAGATGAAATGATCGCAAATGTAAATGTTGAAATAACAAAACGTGATTCCCTTTCTGTTGCAACAAGAGAAACAGTATGTGATCAAGAACCACTACAGAAGCAGTTAACATCAGTGATACCGATAGAAAAACAAGGGGATGCCCAAAAAAGGAGTGAAGTAGTCTCAACGGACTTGTCTTTGCCACAACAGCTTGAGACGGCCACAAATGAAAAGACCGAAGGAAAACAGTGAGTATATAGTACTTGTAGTTTTTATTTCCCCATAAATAAATACACTTTACTGCCATTCCATATCTGGAACATATATAAGGCTATTTAAGTAAGCTGAACAACACTTTAACACAAGAAGGTCATCATTTATCAGTTAAACTATTACTTGACCTTTTTCAGCAATTCTCGCAAATCGAAGTCCATCGAAGAAAAAACGGAAGAATTACGGGAAACTATTCAAAGAATGAGAACCATGTTTTTGTTGGCCACTTGTTATTCTTCCAATATTGGAGGCACTGGGGTAATAAGACTTTTACATTCACTTGTGGTGTGTGCTGTACTGTAATGTATGTACATGCCTACCTGCAAATACAATTCTTAAGTCTCTTGAAAGAATCTTTATTACTTTGCTCACAAAATTGTGAGAATGCTTACTGTGTTGAAAACTGTTGTGTTCATTTTGTTTTGTAGGTCATCACTGGAAGCGGGACTAATTTGGTGGCTTTGGAGTTTTTAGGCAAGTAAGTTGTTAGAATATTTTGTCCCTTAAAAACAGAAAATGTCATGGTATAAGAAATGAAGTAAAGTAAGCGTGACTGTAGTAACTTGCACTTGAATATTTTTTCTTATGTACAAAACTAACCAGTTTGGACCCTAAACACCATGGGGACTATGCTTCCCTAACTTTTGCTACATGGATGGCATTCAACATCTTACCAATGCTGATAAATGTGACAATTGCTTGGGTGTATCTTCAGCTCGTCTTTCTAGGAATTCCTAACAAACTTAAGTTTTGGAAGAAAGGAGATGAGCTCGACAGTTCTTCTAACGCAATCTTCAATCCGGAAATGGAATGCAAAATAAAAACAATGCTCAAGGAGAAATACCAAGACTTAGGATCCATTACGACACATGAGATTGCAGTTGGGATTTGTTTTGTTATCGCTGTTTCCAGTTGGGTTCTACACGATCCCAAATTTATTCCCGGATGGAGCGAACTGTTTCATGGAGGGCCACATGTTACTATTTCAACTGCCACACTTCTAATCGGTGTTCTATTTTTTATCGTTCCAAGAAACCCAGAATTCTACCAAGCATTTCGCACCGGAGGTTCGTCTTTAATTGTTATTATAATTTGCACTAGAAGTCATTATAGCTAGAGTTATTGATTGGATTGTAATCGTGTTAGTTTTCAATTATCATACCTTATTTATCTGTAATACATACGAAATCAATGTAATATTTGTATTGGCTCAGATTTATGCATTTCTATTTCTTATTCTGACTGACTGATCTGAAGATTTTAAACTAAAATCCCTAATCAATTTTAGATTTTCAAAATGTGGAAATAAAACCTTTACTAGACTGGGATTTCGTAATGCAGCGATTTCCATGGGGAGTTGTTATTCTTCTTGGTAAAATAATGAATTCTATATTAACTTTTTAAAGTTAAAGTAAAAGCAAGGCTTTGTTGAACCTTATACGTTTACAGGTGGAGGCTATGCTTTATCTAAAGGAGCAAAGAAGGCTGGTTTGTCGGTTGTAATTGGAAAGTCATTATCCGCTTTATCCGATTTTCCTCCTACGGCTATACAAATTATTTGTTGTGCTCTAATAGCTGGTGTTACAGAAGTTGCGTCTAACACAGCCACGGCTAGTATAGTGATTCCCATACTTTTAGAATTGGTAAGTTCACTCTATCACTGTAGTATGTCATGGATAAAATACATCTTATGAAACTTTAGTGGAATTTATAAGCATACATTGTAAGATTGAAGTGTGTACATTTATTGCTGTAATTTGTGTAATTGGGTTGAATCTAAAATTTTAAGGGTTATTTTTTATTTTACTCATACAGTCTAAGCAAATAAACATTCATCCATTGTATTTGACTCTTCCTGCCACGGTGACCTGTTCGTATGCATTTATGCTTCCAGTGGCAACACCTCCTAATGCCATTGTATATGCAGCTGGTGACATGAAAGTAATCGACATGGTTAAAACGGGTTTGTTTATGAACATTACATGCGTACTGGTATTATTTGCAACCACCAACTTTTACGGTAATTTAATTTTTCATTTCTCAGAATACAATTACATTCCATAATTAATGTTTTGTAAAAGCGGCTACTAACTCATTAGACATTTTTCGATTGAAATATTCAATTAGTAAGTAAATCTTAATATGCAATAGGACTTTTTCAGAATTGTAGTAATTGACCATATCATTTCCTACTTGTTGTAATAAATTCTAGCAAAGCCTATATCAACTTAGTACTAGTTATGATTAATTTTATTTGAATATGCAATAATTAAAAAACATTAGTACAGTTTCGACAAGTTAAAAAACATGAACAATATTGTATTTATTAATCCTAGAGTCAATACATGTAATAGTTATAACATTTACTGACAGATAATAAAGATTAGACAATTATGATTTGGTATTGCAAATTGTTTTGAATTCGCATATCGTCTTATACATTAACATTGTATTTTAGTCGATAATAAAAAAACTGACTTGCCATCGTTTTCACCCGACAGAGTTAATATCTTAACCTACTACATAAGAAAGAATTATACAAATACATTCTTTTGATTATACCAGACGAAACAACATGACTAATGAATAAGATGAATAAGAAGCCCTTATGTAAAATGCAGTAGCTGCGTTTGTACGTAAATATATTTTATAAGTAATGGTAGTAATAAGATAAACAGCTCACGTGAATGTAAACCAAGCATCAAATTTTAATGAGCTACCTAACCGTATTGGTAATTATACAGAGTAATTATTAACTGCAAAAATTGTGTTTTCGGCTAGTCATCAAGAAAGGGAGAAGTGTTTAAATGGAAAATGGAATAACGGGATTTTACATAGACTGCTCGTAAACAGAATGTTTCAAAGAGCCTCTATGTGAGACGTTGAAAAATGAAAAATGAAGGATCGGGGCAGAGCGGAAAAGAGACGCTAATGAATTGCTAGTTAGTCTTTGTAACTGTTAATTACTCAAAAATGATTAGTTCCGCAATAATTGAGTGGAGTATATTTCCAAACAACAAACTACGTTTCGTGTCCATTTCTTACATCTATTAATATGTCAATTATAATATTCCACTTTGAGATCACTATCCTAAGTATTCTTGTTATGTCCCCAATCCTTTATTCCGTAGTATAACACTTTCCTCATGGATCCTATTCATAAACTCACTAGATATTTTAATATCCTTTCTTTTGATGACATAATTAAGTGACATGTAATCTTGCTACAGTGCGAGGTAGATAAAAAGGAAAAAGAATTAACCATTCATCGTTCTGTACATGTAATAAATAAATTAAACAGTTGCTTGCATTTCGACTACCTTACTAACATAATAGTAATCGATCTGGAGGATCCACACTAACAATGCACAACAAGTTAAGGAATATTATCCCACTTGGCATCAGTATAGAAGCACACGCAGTCACAATCGGGTGGCAGTTCATCTTGCCTTGGTTCGCATTCCCATCTGCATCCCGGCTCCTGAAAAACAATATTTCAGTCTCACGTTCCACTTTTCACGCAGTTTTAACTCAAAACAACGACACAGTACGTGTCAAAGGACCAACACAAAAATCATTTTTCAAAACAAGACATTGTTTAAACTTTCAACATGTGAACTCAAACATAAACAGCTATCAGATAATCAGGTTATTGATAACAGACGTCTTTAGCAGCATAAAGTAATATTTATTAGTTCTTGTGGTCTAAAAATATTCTCAAATAAACTGCACGTTTTTTCTGCCTAAAATAAACGCCGTTGAATTTCTCTAATCTAAAAGTATATTATATGTACCAATGTACCTACCTACACTCTACACACCTTTATTACACCCACCTAAACATTTCATTCATGTATCACTGTGCCCCAAGACTGACTGAGTACTGTCTTTTCTTTCGCCTTTCACAAAATAAATTAATTTGAAGTTCAAGTTCAGGTATAAAAATTCAATATATTTTCCCTGTCTGATTGTAATGTAACTAACCCAAAGTGTATCGTGTATAATTATCCTACATACTAGAGGTGGTGATGGGGTCGACTTTTTTAACTATATACCTAGGTGGTATATTGTATCACTGTTTCAGTTACAAAAATAAATGTGCAAACGGTCTGAGAAATATCAACTATTTTCGCGTATCCTACGCTCTTTTTTGTTGTTCTCGTCTTTATGTGATGAAGTAGTGCAATTTTTATTGCCTGATAATAATATGCTTCCTTTCTACTATAATACTATAAGAAATATATATCACGCCATAAGATTGCTTTAATGATGCAGTGAGCAAATAGTACGGTGATAGATACCTACTTAAAAAATAACTGTGTTTTTGCTTTTGTACATTTCCGAGTACTGACTAGCAGTATGATATTGTGTGTAATAACACGAACGTGTGTGTGGGTATTTGTGTACTTCTGTTGAGCAATGAGAGAGAGAAAAAAATTGTAAAAAATGAGAAAACCGCACTTTGACACACGAGGATTTATATTCAGCTTGACTTTGCACGCTTGTCGTGATGGATGAGTGTTCCACCATTGAATTTTCTAATGGTATCCCCTCTTCAGCTGGATCCATCATAATTTCTACGACGGCATCTGCAATTAGTCTCTTTTTACTTTTGTCGCCCATGAATTTTATCCGTAGATGAATCCGGATAATAAAATGGATAATATGTAGTAAGTATATGAAGACAAATGCATGGAAGTTGTCTCACCTGGTTTAATTTTATGGTAGTAATTTTCGGTTCGAGGGAAGAAGTATTGATTAGGCGGAGGTTGGTAGTGCCATCCACCAAATAAAATTGTTCTTCTCTCCTTTGACGTTGTCGAAGGAACCACCACTGCCCACTTGCAAACAAACAGTCAATAACAAAAATGCACTTTCATCCAAACCCAAAAGCCTTACAATATGTAGCAATAGGCAACTGGAATTTATTAGAAAATTTTAAAATACGAAACCAAAACTGAATACCATCATAACCGTAGACAAGATCACAAGAGGCCAGATTTTCTTCATACTTGACAGATTTAGCTCACTGCAGAAAACACTCCTTTTTATTGAAACTATCAAAAACGAACTCACTGAACGAACAGAAATCTTTTGAAAACGTTTAGATATTAATATATTATAAATCTTGGAGTATAATATGTCTTTTTTGTTGTGTACACGGTTAATACAATGTGTAATAGGAAAAAAGAATTTGAATATGAAAAGTGTTGAGTGTTAGACAAAAAAGAGGCAAAGTGAGACTTTTGATTGTATGTGCTTGTGCTGTTGATTTTGAAAGTGATGGAAGAAAGAGGAATTATGTAAATGTGTTTGTGATGTGTTTGTTTGCGGTGGTGTATTTGGTAGCAGTTGTAGCTAAATGCGGAGAAGGATGAGATAGTCAACTGTTGACTTGACTGACACGACTTAAGTGAATGACTAGTTAGGCAGTAAGTGTCTGACAATAAATCCGAACGAAAGGGAAGTGAAGAAGCATTTGAGGAAGAAATTTCTGTGCAAGTTGCTTTGATTCTATCTATTTCTGAGTTTGCAACCCTTTTTATACCAAGTTAAGTTTACACCAGGAGCACAACATCCTCATCCTCATCTCAAGCAACGTAACGTATACGTCCTATCTCTACCTCACACATTACACAGTCCACACATACACAAAAACATCCAACAACTTTCATAATATTCCAAACATACCTACATTTACATTATTCCCATGAACAGCACCAGACCTTCTTTGCAGCATCACTTTTACATTTACATTACACAACTCAAGCATATTATATCTAGGTAGGTTGTCTACTAACATTAAGTAGGTAGGTACTGTAGGTGTTATGTTTGTGTCGCAGTAGAATAGTAGTTGTTGTGTTCCTGTGTGTTGTAGTAGTGCAAAGATAAGCGAGACTTAAGTAATATTCACTCAAACTCTTATGTAGCTTTATTTGGTGGTGAGAAGGGATATATGCTAGGACATGATACAACTCATGTCATGTATCGTATCTTGTGCACGATCTACAGTACACAAAATTATATTATGTGCACAACACAAGAAAAAGCCAGCAAAAGGAAAGGAAGTAATTCGTATTTCTTATACTTACTCCTAGATAGAATTTCTTATAAATAATACAGTGTGGGTAGCTATCAATCCTAGACATAAAGCACAATCTTTACTCTTTAAAATAATATTAGTGGGAATATTTTTATCCTTATCCCTATACGTACTTTTACTTACATTTACTTAGAAGCATATTAATAGTATAAGTGTAGCACCATGTAAAGTAAGTTACTAATTCACAGAGTATTATAGACAGGTTTCTTCCAAAGCTACAAGGCAAGGTATTACACAGAGTATTATGTATGTGCTAGAAGTGTCTTTAAAAGAACGTGCTATGTAAACCATACAAAACCTCAAATCCAAACTTGAGCATTTATGCGAGCAAGAAACGACGTTGTTGGCTAAAGCTTAGTTTGTCTGTGTAAGTCAAGTATAAGAAGATCAGACGGAAAGCCAAGTAAGTGAAGCAGAAACTAAGTAAACCAAGTCTTAACTTTAACTCTCGGTCTCTTCTGTCTCTCTCTGGGGCTACGTTCATCTTCATCTTGGAAAGTTGGTGGTGGTATATAGTAGTGCATGGTGGTGGGATGGAAACATATTAGGTATGTTTGAGTTTCAGTGTCCCAATGAGTACACTCTCTGCGATCTCGGATCTCCGTACTTTAGTTTGATACACACGTTTACAGTAAAAAAGAAATATATTGCTGTGTGTCACGAGGAGTCGAGTTGTTTGCATATAAAATATATTGCTCCTCCACCCCACCTCTATTAAATGATTTTATAATTATATGTGTGTACTGTGAGGCGAGATAATTGTGCTCAAGTTTATAGCACACATTCCAAGTAGTGGAGTGTATTAGGCAATGCAATGTATTGAGAAGACGTGTGTGTGCATGTGTGAAGAATTACCATTTATGTGCATGCAGTACATAATATTCCTATAGGGCTTTTGTATGGACATACGAACGATTAGTTAGTCAGTTTGAATTTGAATGAGTGAACAGATTGAATCTTGTTACAATTCCATAATTATAGCCTTTGCGTAGAATTAGTGCCAAGTAATTGCTATTTGCTTTTAGCATGTTTAGGCATTGTTGGTAGTTCGTCTCATAATTCATTATAATTATAACATGACCCAGGCTGAATTAGGGTCATCAACCATCATTAAAATTATTTATATTTATAAACGTTTATTAGTGTAGTGTTAATGTCCATGATATAACTTCAAACTTTTTTTCACAAACTTTTTCTTACAGTCGTCACCTAAATTAATGTGTGATAAGTAGATAACTCTCAGAATATGTAAACAACTTGATAAGGTTATGATTGACCGACTGTTTCTAATCATAAGCCTACTTTATGGCTGTATACAGTGTTTAATACAAAAAACCCATGTACAATATTGTAACACTTGCTAATATTTTCACAGTCCAAAACATTCCTTTGAGTACTTTTCAAAATATTTATACCTCTCTTGTGTAGACTGACAATTATTATTTATATTTATTTTCCCTTACAATGAAATATATTTTAAGGGGTACATTTGCAATTTGCACCACACCGAGAAAACAATGATGCGTATAATTATGTTGAGTTTTTTGGATCAGGGAGATTGTCATAGGTATTTGTGTCAAATCCTTATTACAATTATTTAAGTCATCATTTCATGCGATAGCATTATGATCTATAAATAATTATTTTATTATTATACCCACGGCCACAATTCCTTGTTTCAATAAAAATAACAGCCAGATTTGATAGTAGGAAGGATTTTTTAGGTGCATGGTGCACAAACCAAGCTAAAAGCTGGATTTTACCTCAGAGGTATGTACACTTAGTAAACTTGAGTGTTATTTCAGGTTGGAAGCCCGTTATTGATTATTTACACGGAGACTAACCAACTGAAGAGTAAAAACGAAGAGAAAAACAAATTACACACATCAGCCAGAAGGCAGAAGGTGTTGTGCAAAGATGCATAAATGTCTCGTGTATCTTTTGCACGTTGAATTGGAAATGCACGAACAAGGTTTGAGAAAGTTTAACAACTCAAAGCCATACACCACTAAAATGCAGAAATGGAGGGCGTGCGTCTAATTTATATCTGTAGGTAAAGTAAAGACAGAGATGTTTGTAGCTTTCACACTAGACGTTGTAGACATGTATTTTGCAAACATCGCGTGCCCGTTCTATGTTCGTCTGCCATGTCTAAAGAGATGCGGTTTCTCATCCATGGGACTTCTTGTAAAACGTGTCCAAAACTACAACTTATGAACTGTCACTCATTTTCATCCTATTTTCAAGCAATCTTCACATTAAGCAAATACACATACGTTTAAAAAATAAACATCGCGATCAACTACGACCATAATATTATTATTGTTATAGCTAGGTGCGAGTTGTCTAAATGTTCTGCAATACTAAATTTATGTAGCACGTAGATCAAGCATCAACATTGGTGCACCAAAAATGACTAATTACTAAAATTATTAAAATCAAAATTTGTTATTCTAGATCGAATAACTCTAGACTCTATATAGTAATCGAAATCCTTCTAACTATGCCTTTCTCTATAATACTAACACATATATAGAATTTCAAAAAATTTATTCAATTGTAATTATTATTTCCATGAGTGTATAGTTGAATAGTGTGCAATTGGAAAAAGGGTTTAACTATAAATAGTATTCCAATGCCCCAAAGAGAGTCCGTAGGTATTTGTAGAGTGTATGTATTGTTATTGTAATATTAGTCTCATTTGTCTCATTCTGCAAGTAGACGATGCCTTTGGGACAGTAACATTAGAACGACGACTCTTCTGGGATGTTTCTAACAGTGTTAAGCGTTTTGTTTTGGCTATAATATTCTCCATGAAAGTGAGAAGTATATAGTGCTGTCATGATATTCCGGGTGAGTAGAGTAATGTGGTACATGTCAAAGGGGAACATAGTGTTATTAGCAACACATGTAGAAAACTTGTTTACAAAATGCTTGTATTATCTGTTTTGAAGAACTGCTCAGCAATTTCCACCAAAATAAATACATGGACATCCCTTTAGTTCTCAACGAATTCTAATGAGTCAGTCTAGGGACGTCAGACCTTACATTTTCCAACAGTGTGGAGGTGATTCTTGAGCTATGTCTGTGTCTAGAAAACTGAATAATATGTAAATGGCAGGTATACTGTAAGTAACCTGGAATTACCACTACCGGGTTCAACAAGACCATTTATATCTCCTTCAGAATGATTAAACAAACTGAAATCCAACAGTGTGCCTATATAGTACTCACAAATGTCTTGAGTATTCCCTTTCCTATACATTATTGAACAAAGGAGGAGAAAAGTGTGAACTACGAACGATACTCAAGAGGATTGTTGAATATTTTCCAATATGACATTATGTTCATTCCATATTTATGCAATATTCAAAAGTTTATATCACTACCTCAAAGGTGCAACGATGGCACTATGATGTTATGGTAAGGTGCATACACATTTTACAAATTCACACAAGTAAGTCATTTCATGAAGGGTCAAAGACATGAAAGCATCACAAATAAAGAAAATGAATAAGGAAACAGTTAACTTGGAAAGGCATCCGCCATTAAATGGTAAGAATTTCTGTTTTTGTAGTTGTAGGAAATAATATTTTCGTCTTTACTTAAATAAAAATAGACAGCCGTTCTAAACAAGTGGATAATGATATCCCTGTATTTCTTAATTCCAGGCAAAGAGGAAGAATGAGACATAATTTTACATAGAAATTGGTTGTAGCTCTTTTATTTCCTCGTCAACATCTCAAATCTCTACACTTCTGAGTACCTGTAATATAATAGCAGTATTAGATGCAATAATAATACAGTTTATTATTACTTTACTGTGCATTTTGAAACAGAGCGGAAAGCAACGCACTTATGGTATACATGCCAATGCCAATAGCATTTTCGGTCTCTTGTCTTGGAATTAAGTATGATCTATTTTTAGTGTAGTTTCTGTGCAAACACAACACTCAACTTAGGGATTCAATTTTTGCGTTCTTTGAATTATAACAACTCTTCCATTGTACACAATGAATTATGTCTCATTTTTGCGTACTAAATACAATGTAAAAAGTTTCCGAGTAATTGTAGGCATGAAACATTGAGATGCATTAAAATGATTTTAATTGAGATGAGATAATTGATATGATGATTTGAAGGAGAGCGAATACTCTCTTCGCTCAGAGTGGCTATCCAAAAGATTGAAATGCTGCAAGCAATTCCCGAACTTTGCAATCGAATGCTTTACGGCGATGTTCAACTGGAAACGATTCTTGGACCCGAATGTGCTGATGTACTCGGCCAAATTGCCATGTTTCGTCAGGTAGGCAATAAATAAACTTTATAATTATGCCTCTGCTGAAAGAAAAAACGTGGGAAGTGTAATTATAAAAAAATCTTACGCTGCGTATACTTGACCTAAAGTATACACTGAAACTTTTCAAAAAAAAGTAGTACAAACTTTTATTCGGTCTGTTCATATTGAAAATGAAAGTAGATTTTTGTACTATGCAAAACCTTCATCGCCATTTCTATAAATGTTAAATAGCTAATATAATATTGTTACTATGAATAAAATGACTATCATTTTATTATCCTTTATACATTAGTGTCTAGATGATGATTGTGTCCAAGCTATTTAATCATATCAAATACTATCGATATATTTCTCACATTGAGTACTGTATATTTTTGTAGTATTGGAGAACTATTGAGAATGAAGTGGAATGGTCGGGATCTTTAAAAGTAAGTTTGGACGGAAAACAAAGAGATTTGGGAGAATGTGGATTTGACGGTGGTGTCGTGGGGCGAAGCGAAAATGTTTGTAGAAAAGGTAAAGATAGAAATTCAATTAGAGGCGAGAGATGTATTGCGGAATTGACTAGCAGACCTGTGGACAAAATGGAAGATATTTCAAGTCAAAGTAGTGAGATTAAAAAGTCAGTGGAAGAGGCTTGGAGGGAGCGGAAGGGCTGTGAGAAATCTGGAAAAGGGAAATGGGATTGTTTTAGTTGTGGGATGTCTGGTTGTGGCTCAAAGACTCGGGTGTGCAGTTGTGGTGTTGGAAAGGAGGAAGAAGGGAAGACAAAAAAGCAAATTGAAAAGGCAGTTGCTCTACTTCGAAATGACAGTTCTCTAGTGACATTCCTCAGGGATGTCATTAATGCAAGCGTCACTAATGCCAAATCCACAATGACACACTCACACTCACATTCCCAGAACATTGAGGAGACAAACGAGGGAAGCACTAGTGGTGCCTCAGAGGAGTCTCTCGCAGAACAGATTGTTCTTTCACAAGATGTGTCACTACAACAACACTCAATGTCAACCAAAAGTAATAACATGATGCAACTAATTAGAAAAGCTTTGCAGAGCAAGTATGGTGACCATACACGAAGATGCATCAAAGATAAAGATTCCAAAGCTCTCTTGTGTATTTTAAGTTTAATCGACCCTGAGCATTACTTTGCACTCAACCCGTCTTCCAGTAATTCCAATTCCCTAAAAGGAATTACAAATTCCCAATGTGATCAGTCCAGTTCTAGTCTTCGTCCCAGTCATGCACGACATAATAATTCTAATTTAAATGCTTCACAGCATCACACTAACAACCACCAACCAAAACACAGCCATCCAAATAATTTACAGCCACAGCAATCAACCAGTCCTCCAACACCCCAAAAACAAATTCATGATTTTAAGTCTGACAACGAGAAAACTGAAACTGAGAAAAAACTTCTGCCCCAGCTACAACCACATTCTAAACAACTCACATCAGAATCCTCAACTCTCAGCAAAAAACAAGAAAAGAAATTCAATTACAGAAAGAGAAATGAACAGTTTGCCGAGGAAATGCAAACCGATAAAACAATCCAAGAAACGAAAAGAAAATGGGAGTCACAATCACAGTCTCTTGAAAGGGTTTTGGAAACTATTGAGGAAACCGAATATAATGACCAAGAATGCATTACAAATAGTGAGTTGAACCAATTTTTTTATTTTCATTTTTATTGGAAATAATGTGATTCATGACCATTTGCAATGAATGGTTATTAACGTCGGTGCGATTTTAAATGAGCGATTTTTAACTAGCTAGGTACTTATGCTTTACTACATTTGACAATCCTGAATATATTATATTCAATATTATTCTGCTTTCAAATTATAATAAAAATCGAAAAATTAGTAGATACGGATAAAAACTCTGTAAATGGGGATGAAAAACTAAGCAGTGGTATACCACTAACAGGAGATGCAGGTTCTGCAATGAGAATTGTCACAATTCCACTTTCACAAGACAAGTTCAGTCATGGCACTAACCATTCTTCCGAGTCACGTTGCCCCTCAGATTCGAATTCCAGATATAATGAAGAGCACACAAGCCACATTCCAAGTCTTAAGGTTAAAATACTTATATAATTACTTGACTCATTCATGACGCCAATAATCAATAAGTAGCTTACTAGAATGTTAGTTACATATTATGTACATATACCTACATGCATGTGTTCATTATTCCTAAATTCCTGTCGTTTACCCAATTGTTAAGTAGCATTTAGCAACCTTAGGTTGTGTGAAATTATATCAAATATAAAGAGTATAAATTGTATAGTGTATAAGGATTACAATTTTCTCCTAAATATATATTGATGTATAATAATAGAAAATGAGTGAGTCGAATAAATATTTGTCCGAAGATGATGACTTTTCAAGAAGCATGAAAACATTTGCTGATACCAGCAGAGTTAATACATTGGAAGATTACACATCTAGTTCTATATCTCTGGGTATGGGTGCTTCTTCCGACGGCAGTTCAACGACAGGGCCACTTTTATGGTCTAAAGGATTTGGAGTTACGAACGTGGACGAATGTCCTAAAAAGAAACTAATGAGACTATTTAGAAAACTGTTTAACCTACTTTTATTCAATACCCCAGCTCTTGACTTAATAAATAACATCAATCGTAGACATGAAATTACAGACAAAGACTCATCAGAAACATCCAGGGTCGACAATGGTGCTCAAAATTTTAGTAGGAACTCAATACACAAAATGGCAAATAGATTTGATGACTCTGATTGTTGCTCCAAGGGATTAATTGAATTGGCCAATGTCATGAGAGAACTTGAAGAAGTGATGAGAGATCGATTATTGACAACTTTTGAAGAAGATCGACGATACACTTCCTATTGTCGTGAACTATGGATTAAGAAACAGAGAACACAAAGAAATATTGAAGCCCTAAAGGTTCATGATGATGGTTACATGATTTTCGTATAATCTTGCATGCAAGAAACAACATGTCCAAATAATGATTGTACCAAAACATTTGTCTTTGGATGTTATTTAGAATAAATTGAGTGTAAAAGAGTTGGCATGGAAGCCTCAAATTGCCATGTGGGACAATGAGACATTAAAGCTCAAAAGCGAGATAAAATTGGTCGAGGAAGATTCTCTTCGTATGATTAAAATGGAAATGTGAGATGAAATAAAAATACAATAAACATTGTTATATATGTGTAGAAAATTATTGATATACCTATAGTAGTAGTAAATTAGTTATGATTAAATGGGAAATAATTTTCATATGATTTAGAAAGACCGGTTTAGTAGCCGACTTAACAGCTACAAAAATTCTGCAATTGAGAAAGGAAGAGCAATGTCAAAACTTTCTGAAGATACAACAAGCGTATGAAAATCTTGTTGAAAATAATTTAGAGGCCCAATCTAAACTTAGAGCTCGAAGGTAAAAATATTTTATAGTAAATAGTAAATACGAGTGCGACACACTGAATATATATATGCAATCAGCAACATGTTTAAAAACTTCTAGACAGCTATGATAAAACCATAAGATTATGCATGAGGAATTACTATATTGTACTAGGCTTTCATATACTGAATCATGTCGTTCAAAATATTCTGAACTGTTGAATAATGCTAATAATATTTGAAACAATGTATTTACTTCCAAAATCTGAAGGAATGAGTTAGAATTAACTTTGCAAAACATTATTGCAAACTATGACGTGAAAATGATGAAACGTCAAGAGATGATTGATTCCTTGGAAGAGAAAGAAAGTTCTTTGGATGTGGAGATAAATAAACTGGAGAAACAATTTAGTGTCATTGACGATAAATATTCAGACATGAAAGCGGCTAAAAGACTTCAAGAGATTATGCATGGCATTGAGATATCAAATAGTTTTAAAAAGTCATGGGCTGCAAAACGGATACAGGTAATTATAATATTGTACCCAAATTGTAAAAGTAAACGGAAAGAATAGAGACCTCTACATTATTAATCTGCCCAACATACTTTATCTCCCTGTAAAGTATTTAGACATTCTTTGTGCATAGTTCAACTCAATCTGTGTATTTCTGTATCTACTGTATGGATTGCATTGGAATATTGTTTTTAAGACATTAATTTGCATTTATTTGATTGAAAATACAGTACCTATTGTAAACTAAAATACTTATTGATGAATGTGTTTAGGATGCGTGGAGACGATACAAATTGTCCAAATTAAAGAAGAAAAAGAAGAAGATTTTAAAGAAAAAAAGTTCCAAAGCAGCTCTCAAAAGTTAATTTTGTATACTGATTTTATCTTCAAATATATAGAATTATTTTTAACATTTATTGCTAAGAAATTTTGTGTACCTACACATTTAATTACTTGTCTAATACATTAATTACTATTTTGCCTTGTTTTATAAAAAGATAAATATCAGTTACGGTTTCATTTTTAATGCAAATAATAGTGCAATGTTAACAGTGCAAAATAAATGAAATAATGAAGATAATGTTGTAAAACAACCTCTGGCATGTTTTTATTCATGTAGTTTCCGTTTTTATTTTACAAAAATACACACGAACTAATAAATACACAGTATGTACATCAAAGTAATAATTAACAACAAAATTATGTCTAATTTGGATAAGCATAATTTTTAAACCCGAACACCCATTCTCCGTAAGTAATATGCATTGCAAACAATATAATTACACAAGCAATATTAAGGAACGTTCCCGTTTTGATCATGTCAGTAATTCGCATTCCCCCTGCTGAGAAAACAATTGCGTTGGGGGGAGTTGCAACAGGAAGTAGAAAGGCGTAAGAGCACGTTACTGTAGCTGGTAAAGTCAGGTAAAGTGGATGTAGGTTCAATTTACGAGACTGCAATTTTAAGAACAAGTTATAAATATTTATTTCCATGTTTATGTTATATTTTAGTTGATGTAGTTTTATTTGAGAAAAAAATTACCAAAGAAAGAAGAATAGGAATTAGAACATTTGCACATGCAGTGTTGGATGCTACTTCTGTTAGAAGGGCAGTCATTAACATCACAATAATAAGAATTACTTCTGGCGGATATTGTTCCAATCCATTTAGTTGCAAACCGATCCAATCCGATAACCCTGATTGCTGAGATGCATCCGATAAAGCAAATCCACCTCCTAAAATGTTCAAAAGAAAATTCAATTCAATATTAAATTGATAATTTCTAAGGCTATAAAGTATTCAAAAAAGTAAATTAATTCGAGAGCTGACCCATCAACAGTACGACTCCCCATGGTAAATTGCTTTGAACATATTTCCAGTCGAGTAATGGAGCGGCCTTAATACTGGAAACTTGACTCACTAAACAAACAAAGCATATAAATAATTAATTTCTATGACCAAATGTAACTTGATAAATTCTTAGACTTAGATTATGACTCCATACTGCTTTCATATAAATATTTCTGAAGGAAAGCAAATGTTGAAATAGATATAAAATGCTAGAAGTAAATTATACTGTAAATCACTTTATATAAATAGCGTGTGGTGTAGCTTCAATTTCTATGTTAATTTGTGCTTTGTACCACCAAACAGGCACATGCAAACTCCACATACAGATAGAATCAATAGCTTGTAGGTGTATGTAATAACCGTAATAATAAAGCACATGGCACATCCAGTGATGAAAACAAGTAATAAATGTCATCATAGTCACCTACAAATCACACGCTAAAATATTGCCCATAGGGGTTTTCTATTCGTTCGTGCTGAGAAGATGAAGAGCTCAACACAATTAATTTTAAACACATTCTGACGATTTACTTGATGAATTACAGTCTAGGTATGCTAAATGGTGTTAACGGAATGAATGATATTAGCTGCAAGTATAATTAATAAAAAAACTAGGTACTTGTATCATTGCAAGTTCAACTACGTTAGTTTTGAAAGCAGATCTTACTTGAGAAACACGACAAATCCCTTGGTATGACGAAAAGAAGAAAAACAATCAACATAGCTGCGGTAGAATCTCCGACTTTAACTCCTTCAATGTAATTAGCCCAGCCTGGAATGAATCTTGGGTCACGGAAGAACCACAAAAAGACAACGGAAGTAAATAAAACAGAAACTGCGATTTCGTGGAAGTTCATTGGACCAAGACTATTGTATTTCTCTTTCAACATTTCATTAATTCGTCTTTGTCCTTCTCTGGTTGTGTCCAAACCGCTTTCCTTTGGTTTCTTGCAAAAAGGAACCCAATCAGGCCATCCGAAATAAATTACCACAAGGTAGAGCCAAGCGATGAAAACGTTTATCAACATCGTTGGCACATTGTAAACCATCCAAGTCGCAAAAGTCAGTTCTGTGTAAGTTCCATTTTGTCCAATATCAATGCTACATCATAAAATTGTCACAAATTATTATTAGCATTATGATTTCTCGTTCATTTTCAATAAAGCGGGAAGCAAATGAATTTGAGAGTCATTCATAGAACTCATTATTATTTCATTGTTGCATACAGCCTTTTTAAAATGACAATGCACACACCAAGCCATGTCAAATAACTATCAAGTCCCAACCACAGAAAATGTTAATATTAACATAAGGCCACATTTTTAAACGTAAACAATTAGTAAGCAAAAATAATAATATACAATATTAACCCAAGTTCAGCATTCATGGTCTGCAATTATTTTTATTTTCATGCAGATTTTCAAGCGCTACATTCCATAACAATAACCGACACATGCTCCCATTTCCCATGCAATGCAGCAATCACAAAACAAACAAAATTAATACATACATAAATGCGCAAAAAGGCAACCCACTAGCAGAAAACGTAAATTAAGCAAAGCAATACGTACTAAACTACGTACTTTTGTTTACATACAGCAAAATGCTGCTGTAAATATGCCAATATTGAAAAAGACAACTAGTCTGGCAAATTCTGTACTGCAACAATGGCGATTCTATATATAGATACACATTAGATCTAAAATAATTTTATAGCCAACACAATTTATACGGGAATAATTCCTATAATATTACTGCTGAGTAATGTAAAGAATATTTACAACCATAAACTGATAAAATTCAACTATGTCTGCTAACAATGTCTGCAATCCTGCTAACAATTCTAACAATAACAAATCATTTGAGATTTGTCATATGAAGGTACAACTGGTACAACAACAAGCATTGTGTAAAACGGATACAAAATTAACAAAACAAATCTTAAACTCTACGTACCTTAGTCGTGGATTAAGAACGTAGAAAATGAATACAATTTCATACATGAAACACGGAAATACTTTATACAAATAATAAACATGTGTACGAGAGTATAACATTAGACAACTTGTACATTTAGCGTACATTAATAAAAACAGGTAATTTATTTTCCAAATGTTCTGAACCAGTGGCAATTTCAATGGGGGACATAAATGAATTGCTAACTTACCTCTGAACATATCCCTGCAAAATTAAATTAGGGGAGGTTCCAGTAATGGTTCCGGTTCCTCCAAGATTAGACGAATAGCAGATTGCATACATATACAAGTATCTCAAGAATTTATGTTTTTCCATCCTGAGTCACACAATTTACAATAATTATTGAAGAACAGAGTTAAAAAAACTGTTCAAATTCAGAATGAATTTTGTCTCGATAGTCAGGTTATCATTTACTTATTGTATTTGCATAGATCGCAAAGAGTATTAGTAACAATACTCACAGTAGATACCTTCACGTTGTCTATAGCATTTTACATGACATGTAAAAAATCATTAAATCATTAAAATTAAAATTAAAACCTTTATGAATAATAATTAATGTCTTATTGCCCATGGCGTATTCGTCTTTGTAACCAAAATCAAGTAAGCACAACTACATGTAAAGCTAATAGTTGACTCTTGTTATGTTGTAATTAAAAGCGTTAAAAATGTTGTTATAAATAGACTAACTTAAATGCAGTAACATACATACTGATTATTTCGTTGTCACTAACAATACGCGATATTAAAATAGTGTAAAAAGAAGTTCAAGGATCTACATAGAAGAAATATCACCTTATTACCATGCACCCTTTACTAATATTAAGAGTTTACTATAATTTTTGTAGAATAGGTGTACAACTGATGCTTTTATTTAAATAATTCAGTCTCATGAATAGACGTACAGCAAATAGTACGACAGAATTAGCAAGCTTTTCATTTCAGTTACAGTTTCAATTTGGTTTGGGCTCTGTTACTAACTGAGTACCTACTAGACTTTTCCACCACCAAATGCGTAAAGAAGTAGCTAGCGCAGTTTTGGATACGAAGTACCTACTGTACCATTAAAAGACAAAATTGTATGTATTCAATTAGTAAACCGGCCATTCTGTCAATTTAAAATGTGAAAAGGGGTCTCAGAGTTTTAAGATTGTACGAAAAACTAAAGAGAAATCAAGATCAAATAATTAGAAAGAAAACTTTTCATGAAATTAATTTTGCATGAAAATAATTAGTTAAAAAACTCGTCAGTGAGTTAGATATAATATCAGTGAAGTATAACATTACATTTTGTGAAAATCACCAACTCTGAGCAAGCTGGAACTAATTACTGTAACTGAAAAAGGTTAATTTTTCCAGGAAAGTCGAGCAGAGGTTTTGAGTAAGTATTATATTGGGGACATTTCTTACGCAGCTATTTTCTCCTTGAGTATTAGATTGGGAGCACTTCCAGTGATTATTCCTGTACCTCCGAGGTTGGATGAATATGCGATGGCCATAAGAATACCCCGCTTGAACCTTAGTATTTGTATTTTGTTATCATACTAACGATTAATTAACACATTACACATACTGCTGCACAAATACTACAAAATTCGAAAAACGTAATTTGACATGAAATTCTTTTTTTAATATCTATACTCTCAATTTAATATGCCGAGGTGGTGGACGGTGGAACCTGTCGTATTTATTTTTATAACATCCGTGGTAATGTATCTAACGACTATGCAATCAATTTACATGGCAATGTGTGAAATCGCTCATATGAAACTACTAACATGTATGTTTAGATTCTTGAGATGCATTGTTTATATTTTCGAAGATAAAATCGTTACTATCTTAGAAGTAAGCAAATTCTATTGCAAATCTGAAAATTATTCCTGATTTTAATTAACGAATTAAACTTCATGGTAAAATCCCAGATGAAAGTTTTAATATTTTCTATTCCTTTACTTGTAAATACTTTTGCCTTTTCCTTTTGAAGTTATACATTTTAATTATCTACTCAATAATGGCAGAGCAAAATGAGCAATCACTATAATATGTAGCAATTGATAACAAAATCATGCATTGCAATTGTGCATTGAGTACTACATACTACAAATGTAATCTGTATAAAATTGAGCAGGTCAGGTTATAACTTTACTATGCTTTCTTGAACAAAATAGTAAAAGTAACATGTAAGTAACAAAAATACTTTCTTCAGTCTTAGAGTTCACGTGTCAGACTTTGTTATTAGTTTTCTTATGATTTAAACTATGTTTAGAGTTATGGTAGAATGCTGTAAAAAAAATTACACATGGAACATATATTTTGTTGAGCAAGTAACAGTTTGAAAAGGATTAGTTCACATAAAAATGCGAATAGGTAGCTTATCCATGAACAAGAAAATGTTGAACATGAAAATGGACGTGTTTATGTGTCTGTGGTGTTTAGTGAGTGAGTGAGTCACAAACATAAATGAGTGCAGTACACTTTGTACTGTGTAATATAGCAAATTGTACATACATTGAACAAATAAGGTGTAAAAACATAAAAATGCGAGATTATTGGTGTGAGTGAGTGAGTGAGAAGACTACACAGAGAAAATGAGAATGTAATTATTACCTGTGGGTCTTTTTAGTGGAATTTGGATTTGGGTGATGGTGGGAGAAGGAATGAGGGCGAGGATCGGTTAAACGGTAAAGGACACCTGACGTGGTCGACGTGTAGGGCCACATTAACCCACCGATATTTGCAGCTGCCGTTACTCCGACTAACAGAGCGATTCTCAGTGCATTTATATAGTCTTCATGGTCTCTTAGCAAATAAGTTTTCACTATAGAACATCTCTGCTCCACGGATATCTTCACACTTTATAAATTCCATTACATTTCTATTAACTCACACCATTCCAATTAAGTTATTCAATCAACCACCTATAGGTATATGTCAATGTCATTTCAACTCCCTCATTTCTCTTCCCTACGAAGCTATCTTAATTTCTCAAATCGTTTCTCCACAAAAATCTCCAACTACCTCTCTCACAGAATAGTTATAGTAATGTCAACACCTAACCGTTTTATAATCACATTAAAAGTATTACGAGAAAATTACTATGTCAAATTCCTATGAAAAGTTTTTTAAAAACTTACGGTGTATTTTGAATTTCCGTGTCGGAGCCGCTTTCGCTGACGGTGATCTTTGTGGTGCTGCTACTGATGTGAGCATAGTCTGCAGCATTTGTGCTGTTCACTGGATAAAATTCAACTCCTTCTTCAATGCTAACATTATTGTCTCTTCCCTTAAGTTCGTCTCTCAGAATGTTTGGATTCGTAGTCGATAATGGAAAACGAGGCTCTTCATTTGTATTATTTTGAGAATCGCCCTTTCAAATAGATTTTATGTTTATTTTCCTTGTATGAACGATATTATGAGATAATTGTACTTATCATTTTACCCATTGTCAGATTTATCAGCATAGGAAGTAATTAAAAAATGAAGTATCATTTATTTTAAATAATAATTGAATAGACGCGCATTTCAGTAGCTAGTGATCAAAGGAAATGGAATACCTTCTGCAACTCATCAAGAACTGCCAAAACAATTGGTACCATCATCGCAGTTGTTGCCGTGTTCGAGATCCACATTGAGAGAATCATAGTAGTCGTCATTATTCCACACATTAGCCTGTTTCAAAAAATCTTATTAAATTTTGCTTATTTTTCATTTATACAAATTAAATCTTCGACAAATAACAGATAAAAATTCATCGATCCGCATAGATCAAAATAACTTCATCATTAGTTGAGTTTCAACTATAAGCTATGGGTTTGGTTGTGTATCAGATATAATAATATTATAATTAGGTATTCATTTATGTTCACATTGAGAAATCGAGATATAGCATCATATTAATCTAGCATGTTTCATTAGCATGGCTGCTTATAGAAAAAATTGGCACGGTTTTCGTCAAATACGACTTAAAAATCGTAATTTAATTAAAAGAAATCTTATTATGCTTAAATCACAACTAAAAATTCTTTCTTTTTTTCCACGCACCTTTTTCAGATCAGTATAATATTTAATAAAATAAATCTATCGACCTACTATGTGATGAATTCTTGATTGTGTATAAGCCAATAATGGTTATTTGTAGACTTGTAGATGCAAAGCTGTGTTCTGTGATTCTGTGTATTCATGCTGTATTGATATCAGGTATGTAATGTAATGTAATGCATAAGGCTGGGGTTTCTCACACAAAACTGACCCGTTCTTTGTTGTTTACTTGTTGAGACTACCTATTGTAAGTTTTGTAAGTAGAGTTCACGCTATTTATTTATCTAATATGTTGCAGAAATCATTGTCCTGGGCAAGGCAATGCAATGGAATGAATTGTAATACTGTTGAATGTGCTTTCTAACAACCACAACAATGAATGCAAGAATGTTGTCACGACTATAATATTATTTCTTAACACATAACAACATTAATTTATGCATATTATATCTGCTATTCTCCTAGGTAAATACATACTCCGAGTCTATGTATACCCATTCATAATATTACTATACTCCTGTTCAGGGTTGCCAGATATACTCAAATCATGAGTATTTTACTCAAATTTTACCACATCCTCAAAATTCTCATGAGAATGCCAAAATACTCAAATCATACTCAAATGTACTCAAAAGTCTCCAAAATATCAAAATACAGTGTATTTTCGAATAAAAATTGACACAATTCTTCATTATTTCCCTTTTCATTCAACCTTTTTTAGTAAATCTTTCCAAATATTACGTATTTGTGCATGTTTTTTAACGTTTAAATACAATATTTCGTCAAATTTTGTTACATTTATAAAACATACTCAAATTTCCTACTCAGATTCTGGCAACCCTGGTCCATTGTAGTGAGGTTCTTCTAAGATGAAGTGATTCATGAATGTTCTTCACACTCTTTACCATTGGCATATTTCCCAAATTATAATATTCCCAAAATTCGGTAGTGGGTTCACAGTTAAAACACTTGCGACAAGCAAATTTAAACAGAATGTTTGAAGCAAAAGACAATATTAAATCAGTTTGCAAATTTGACATAAACTTTGTTAAAATTTCTACTGGGCTCGGATTTTTTTCAGTAAGCTCCAAGACAAACGGCCATACAAAAACACACATGTTTTTCTCCCATTTGTAATTTCTGTTAAGCATGTTGTGAACCTGTAGTAAACAAAATTGATATTAAAACGACTAAATTTTGAATATTTAATATTAGTAGTTATAACGTTTTTACCCCAACTATGTATTGATACAAGGTAGTTAAATTTTTCGGGGAGACCACAATTTTTAATGAATGGTAAAATTGAATGTCAAAGGCATTTGAAATTTTCCTTTGGAAAAATCTTGAACATTCGTAGAACGAACATGACACAAAGTCAGACGAGTAATTGCATTCAGAAAAAAGGTACTCTGAAATCGAGATGCTGTTATAAATTTTTTATGTCAGTTTTGATATTATATAGTAACTTTAATTATAAAAGTTTTTTTACCGCTATATTGAATATTGTCGTCTACACAAACAATTACTTCTCTGATGCTTTCTACCTCCGAAATCCTGGCAAAAATCTTGCCGACTAGAATAAAATACGTTGAAGCTATAATGTAGCAAATACAAGAGGTATTGAACAAGATGAGCATTTCAAATACGTTTATTTATTTGTTTATTTGCACAGTATTTTATTTACAGCGTTTCATTTGTCAATGAGTAGAGTTAGAAGGGAATAATTTATTTAATCACAGGTTTGGGCAAATTGTTCTGAAAATAAATATTTGGTTCAAAATGAAATGCATTAAATATTGATGTTACTATTACTAAATACAAGGATGTTTTCATACTTACAAATATTGATTTCAGATCGAGAAGTTTAAGAAATACACTGAAAGCAAAAGAAACTAAATAACAATGAAAAATGGAACATTACTTACAGTGTACAGGGTGTGGGCCTTACCTTTTAAGCAAAGTAAATAAATAATGACACTGCACTTCGCTGCACATTAATTTTCTCAATAGTGTTTGTTCATTTCAAAAATAAACCACTAACAATGAATACAAGCAAGCGCCGTCTTATAACAGCTTTGCTTGTAATAGTGTCATTATGTCTGTCACATTTGTAAATTGTAACTGTGCCGTGTATTGAATCATTGTTGTGCAAACATATTTTTCAATGCCTCAACTTTCACCCGTTTATGGAGTTGTTAATTTGTAAAAAAAATATTCGGTTGCTGAAGTGGATTTCCTCAATGCATTGCTCTACTTATCGCTAGTGGTTCAAATTGCTGAATTTAAAAAAGCATTGCTCTATAATAGATTTACTTGTAATCAGGGTTGGCATAGTCAAAAATGTCATGCCGGTATTTACCGGCATTTACTGGTAATTACCGGCATGACAAATTGTAG
>JAQFYB010002235.1:0-25943 GCA_034694085.1 Pogonognathellus longicornis | reverse complement strand
TAGCATCAATAATATTATTTACCAGTATTACTATTAAAAACAGAAATTCAGGCTGATCATTGTTGTCAATTTGATGGACACTACCAGATTACTCTCTACACTGCATGTATTTCTTCCGAAAATGAAAAGTCAAGGAGGATTCTGCTTTGTTCTTGTACTCTGCGTTACGGGCATTATTGTTGTCAGTATTATTATTACAGAATTCAAAAGCACTGACAAAAGCATCAATTTCAACAGTAGTTCACAACCTCATACAACCCAAAAAATAGCTACCAGAAGAATTAAATTGGTTACGAAACGGGTAAAAACTAACCATTTCACTGAATCATCAATAGATCGCAAAAATTCTCATTGTGCCTTATTGTTTTGTAGATTCCAATCATAATCCATTGTAATCCAATTGTAATCCATTTAAAATTATACCACAGAATTGCGCTGTGTGTTGTCGTGTTTGACAAACAATTGGATTTTCTGTAAATCATGATTTAATCATAAAAATGGGTGTAAAATAATTAATAATTTCTTTTGGCATTTTTGAATTGTTTGTACAGCCTATTCAGCCGAATGTCAACAAAACTTTGGAGGACGAGAGACAACGTGTCATTCAAACTGAAAAGTTATTAAAAGCCTTTGGATCTCGAAACATGAGTGAGCTAGTCAAGCCATATGAAAATACTGTGATTATTCAACCATTCAAAAAACTTAGGGTAAGTTTGTATCTCATAGTCATAATATTTTATTTTCTAATGTACCCTAAGAAAAGTTTTAGTTTCGCAATGCCATGAAAGACGAATGTGTAGGTTGGGGACATATTATTATCATTATACATACTACTTTGTGTAATAATAATTTCAGTTTTTCTTTGAATCGCAGAATGATCGGAAGCCCTTTGCAGTAATTTTAGTAATGAGCGTTGCAAAAGGTATTGTAAGAAGAGATGCAATTAGAGAAACTTGGTATTCATGGGCAGAAGAGTATGATTGCCTCGTATATTTCTTTATTGGTTTGACAAGACAAGATGAAAGTTTAAAGGTAAGTGAATCCTTTCACATTTTCAGCATTTCTTTTTACATAAAATGTAGATGTTATAAGTGTTAGGGCGTACCCAGGATTTGGTGTGTTGGGGGCACCAACAGACCCACAGCACAATTATATTATAAATTACAGTATCGCGCTTAACATAAAATTAATTTGGGCCAAAACCAAATTAAGATAAAAAATATTAGCGATTTTGTGCATTTATGTTAAAATAACATCTTTTTTGAAATTTCGGGGAGAGGGCCCGGGAACATGTGTCTCCATTTTATTCTTCTCCTAAAATGGGTAGATATAATATGTACAAATACTGCATAATACGTGAAGTGCCAGTATACTATTACATAGCATAGCGAAAGCTCAAATATAACATGCTCCGTTGCAAGTGCACTGCACAAGTTTATATAAGGATTAAGGAGCTCTGTTTATATTATTAGAGCATAGACTCCGTCGCCACGTAATGTGAATATACCAGAGTCTACCACACAACTCACAGCTGATTTCAAAAATCTCGTTTTTTGAAAAACGAGTTTTATTTAAGGAATTTTTTAAAATTGTAAACACGTTGATTGGGTTATAAATGAATGTTTGAAGAGTCAGGGAGTATGGGTCTGTTTTTGGCGTTTTTTTTAAATTTTGACCTACTTATAGATCTAAAATCCAAATTTCCAAAAAGCGGAAGTTTTATTTTGATGCAAAGAATCTTTTAAAAATATAATCAACCTGATCCATCCAGTAGTTTAGGTTTTATGACCTGCAACAACTTTTATCATAGAAAAATGCTTGAAATGTCGATTATACGCAATGTAGGAGGTGTGCACATTTTTAGTATAGAATAGAACTAAATTATTACATTTGCCATGTACTATTACACTAAAAAAGAATTTTCATTCTACACTTTCCCAATTTTTCAAAAAACGAGATTTTTGAAATCAGCTGTGAGTTGTGTGGTAGACTCTGGTATATGCACATTATGGGCCGACGAGCTGCAGGCTACTATATAATATAAATATATATATACTCGAGTGCTAATAAATCGCATCTATAGGTTATACACAAAATACATTTATGTCATTTATCTACTGTGTTGCAGGTGATAGCTGCAGAGGCAAATTTATATGGTGACATTATCGTTGATGATTTCTCGGAATCGTATTACAAATTGACGATAAAAGTTTTGAGGATGCTGAAATGGTATATTTCTTGGTATAAAGACGATCCGCCGAGCTATTACGTGAAAGCGGATCACGATGTGTTTATCAACCTGCCCGCTTTGATGACTTACCTTAAGAAAATAACGGAACCGAATTACATTGGAGGTTTTCGAGCTGAAAACAGCTCTCCATTTCGAAATCCACAATCTAAATGGTATATTCCAGAAAGTTTTTATGCTGAAGCAATGTATCCAGTTTATCTAGGTGGACCGTGCTACTTCATGAATGGGTCTTTAGTGGAACTATTGTTCAATGCAAGTTTTAAAGTGCCTTTGATAAATATTGAAGATGTTTATTTAACAGGACTGATAGCTTCTAGGGAACTTAACCTAACTTTAGACAATGCTTTAGTAACATCAATACCAAGAGGAATTAACAATACTCTTGTACTTCATCCAATTGACTCTCCTGATGAAATGAAGAAATTATTTCCTTTAAATTCAGGCACTACCGGCGGTAGCGAGTGACGTAGTGAGGGAGGTATATTTTCAGGGAAAGACGATGAGTTGCATTCTTGTAGTGTATAATTGTATATTGGATTGAGAAATAAAACTCTTAATACATTATTGTGATACATGGAGCCGTTATCAAAATATTATTATTAATTATTACTGTACTATCATTAACTATCAATAACCTAGATACTGAATATCCATTTGTCTGCAAATGCAAATAATATACTGCTGTAAAAATGTCACTTGTTGTGCAAAATAATTATTACGCAGGAAGTGCAATAAAATATTTACTTAATGTATTTTATGCGAAAAAATTGAATTACAAGCCTACCATCTTCAAGTTACCCTCAACAGGTAGAATTATGACTGCAATATTTAATTATCTGCAATCACAGAACTACCATTTGTATAATATGTTCTTCTATTGCATTATGTTGCATCAAACAAAACTTTCTGTAAACTCTTTCAAGAGTACACCTTGGAAATCAAATTAATTACTATGCTAGCAGGTCATCAAAAGCATTAGTAAACAATTACACACAAATTATTATGCATTCTTTTTGTAAAATTACCATTCTTCCCCAATCCATAATGTCCAAGAGAAATAAAATAGCATTTTTACTGCTAGTTGTAACATATACAAGTAGCATAAAATATACTAGTACTGAGTAACTAACCATACGCAAACCTTACACAAATTATATTAGGTCGGCACATTTACATTGATCTGTTGAGTAACTGCAGAAATAGGTAATAGAAGAATAAAACACAATACATGTAGGTAATATAAAAGGAGATCGATATAGGGATTGCATTTAAGTATAAAATATGATTGTATATTACCATAATCTATTTTGCTTATTATTTCATACAAAACACTTCAGACAACACCATTGTCCACCATTTGGATACAAGTAGGTACTTGAATTTGTGAAAAATAATTAAGTGCATCCAATACAAGTATGACCAGTTATTTCTATGTAATTCTCACAAAAGATATTATAATGCTAAGGGCAGGTAAAAGATAAATAGTTCAGAGTTAGAGAATGCAGGGCAGGCATGTCGCAGTTATTATATCAATTAATATTTAGACACAAGATGCAGAATAGCAAAAACGAAATGACACGCGAACTGAATAAAATAAGCTGCCAAGTCTGTTTGGTGTGTGTACATTCAGCCTTGACAAGCAACAGTGATCTTTCTTATGCACATCAATAAGATAATGGCCAGTGTAACACGTACAGGGAGAATTGCATATAATAATAACATACTTAATTAGGTAGCATATTGAATATATGGTGAGCATTTGTCTAAAGGTACTTTATAAACTATACCTACATAATTTAGAGTGTACAGTAATGGAATTTGAAACACAAGTACCTATAGCTATACCTTTTAAAGTATATACTACACTACTGTAAATAAAATTGCACGTAAATAAAGGTCTCATTCAAATTAAATTCACACCATCACATCGTTTATTTCATGAAATTAAAAAATGCGTGTTTGAGAAAGGACAAGAAATTAGGAAAAACTATCGAAATCTCAATTTCGACATATTACAGTGTATTGAATAGAGTAATGAATGAGCGAATGTGTAAGAATACACAATTTGTATTATTAAGTATGCACATATTTTATAAAATTATCCTCTATCTGCCCCACCGCGACCAAATCTCAGATTTCCTAAAGCTTGAGTAATAAATCTAATAGGAGTAGTGAGGAATCTTAAAATGGTCATGATGAGTCCTCGAAGAAAATCTATTTTTGTTCTTAAAATGCTTAAGAATCCACTGAGAGGACCAGAAGAAGTAGGATTAGAGTTTCCAGTAGAAGAGTCTCCTCCAGGAGTACTTGGCGCAGCAGTGGCTGGTGGACTGCTCGGAGGTAACGTGAGACAATTGTCATAATTCAAATCAACTAAATTATCCGAATTGAATCCCAAACCTTTAATATGATCTTTAATTGTGGCAATGGTGGCTGCATCAAGACTCTTCTTTGTTGACGCAACAGCATAGGACTTTTGACCTTCTGCCCAGCAAGATACTTTCACGTAATAAGTTTTGTTGTCGCTAAGTGTAACGTAATACTTTCCACGCTTTCCAGCTGCAATTGATTTAAAAGAAATTAAGAGTCTTATGTATGAGATTGTGCAATTTGTTTTTAATTCTTGCATTTCGTGAATAACTTTTCATTTTTCGTGATATTTCCTATTCTGTTGCAGTCATTACCTATGCGTGATTTTCTAAAAAATAACTTCTATGAGCACTTACGTAAATTAGCCGGGCGTTGTGTATATTCTAAGATTCCTTCAGGGGTAGCTTTTAAATCTATTGTCATTTTCCTATTTTTTCCAAAGCCTGTGACAATTCCAGCTGTATTTCCACTCCATGTAAACACAGGACAAGATCTTTCAGCTTCGTCTTTAGAAACACGACTTTCAGTGATATCCATAAGACTTGCAACAGTTCTGTACAAATGGTATCTACCCCAAATGACATGATACCACTCGTCAGCTCCAGTTACAGCCTGAATAATAATTTAGTGTATGAATAATTTAGTGATAATGGAATACAATGTAAATTCCAACTGAAATAGAATTAAGTATGAAAAGAAAGAAATTATATATAAATCCATTAGATTAAGAGTGTGTGTATGAACAAAATTGTTGTACCCAATTCAAGTCAAAATTTTTGTCTAAATCTGGTAAGATGCAGTCTCCTTCTTTAACATCATCCAATTCCACAGATGAGACATGAAGGAAAAACACCGAAAACAATCCGACGGTCAGTAAAATCTTCATTTTGATGTTGAGCACGCAAGATTGAACTAAAGACTAAATCTGCTGGTGCAAATTTAAGTTAGGTAAATTATTCTACAGCTAAAACAGATATATATCTTGGAAAATCCAGGAAAGATTGCCAGAACAATTATTTAGGATGGGCTTTTTGACACCACAGAGATACATGCACGTAAGAACAAAATGGTTTAAAATCACAGTCAAGAGATGCACATACAATTACGTACGTAGATAGAGATTCCACACAATTTCCATAAAGCAAAAAATATCCTGGTGACCTTAGTTTAGCTATCTGTAAGTTGTAAGGTATTTTATTTCCAGAATCCTACTACCTAGTCATAGACAGACACATGTATTAATTCTGTAAGTTTGGGTAGACGAGTCCTTTTTAATTCTCCGTGTATTTAGCTGTAAATATTTTTTGTATCCAAACTCCTTTTTCATGTAAAATATGGAACAAATCACAAAACAAGATTTCCAACTGTTTCCTTAAAGATAAATTTAGAATGTGAATAAACCTTGTGGAAACACAAAATTCTTCCAGCACAAAAAACTTATATTTTCAACTAATTTTAATTTAATTTAGGAATCACATTTCTCGCTGCTACAAATTCTAATCCATGCAGTGTATTCACATATACCACATTGAAATCAATAATGGCTCTAAAGATTGTTTGTTGTTTTTAATATCAGGACCCCATGCACTACAGTGACTGTGACATGCAAATACTTGCAAATGAAATAAAATCATACATTCGTGAAGAAAGAAACAACTCCTAACTTTATTAGTGAATGGGATAAACAGAATTGCCTAAAACTTGCTTAAAATTATTGCAAAATCCCAAACTGGACGGTCACCTATGTTATAATAGTATAAAAGTAACGTTAATGAACCTATCCTCTGTATAGCTATATCGAAGTAAACAGAAAGTAGTATTCTTTCCAATTGAACAGCTTCTTACATCACTTAATCAGTACAGATTTACAGTGCACCACAAGACAAACACATTATCATGTTATTTCATACTATCTTTTACTTTATGAACCAAATCTTCATATGAAAAACAAAAAGGATGCATTATGTTATTCACTAACATGAAATTTCGTACGTGTTACATTGCTAGTTATACTGTCATACAATAGAAAGATTCTCTTACGTTTATACATACACAAATATTATGCTAGGTAGTACATGTACCTAGGTAGCATTGATAATCTTATAATTCTTATACCAAGCCTAGGGTGTAGTATGTGTTTCTCATCACACTTATCTGTAAACAAGTACATTAGTAATTTTGTTGATGTTTTTCAGAATTACGTAACAAACAAAGATACACGTATAATATTATGTGCTGGGTCAATTTGGCTGTAAGACATAATGACCGCCATAGGGTTGTCGCTATATCACTTTATTATAGCCTTTAATACTGAATGTTGCAGTTTTGTCTTTGATAGTGAATATATTCATTGCATTAGACACATGTGCAATTATTGCTGCTTATAAATATTATACTCGAAAATTATAATAATTGTAATAAAACTTTTTTATTTACACTGTAGGTACTAGGTGTAGGTTAATTTCAATGATATTGACGAGAATGACACACTGCTGCACTCACACTTGTCTAAAAAGCAGATCTACCACATTTACACAGTACCCGTCGTTCTAAATGCCTTATGTAGATGAAGTAGGTGGATTATATGCATCATGCAATTTTTAATGGTTTATTTTTCACATTTTTACATTTAAGATTTATATAGGGCGCATATGCAATGGAGAATTGTTTGTAGGTACATTTGACTTTGATATGCAAATGAAGAGTTGACTTTTGAACTTTTTTAAAATAGTTGGTCAGGTGCAAGTTCATGTTAATAAATGTTGAATTAATCGTAGAATGTAATTTTTTCTAACACTAATTGCCTGTCTGGTTATAACTTAATAAGTTATTATTGTTAGTGAAAGATAAAATCTTGTTGTAAATTCCACCCAACTCCATACTTTCAAATTTTTGTATATGAAAGACTGACCTAAATTTTCCTATTCAACTTTCCTTATAAAATACGGTTCAGGTACAATATATATTGTATGAACGTGCGCTAAGCTGTTACAGATGCATTAGTCTGCAGCTCACTAAAACACATCATACCTATAGATCTCGTATTTGTATCAAGTAAATGTTTCTGTATCAAGTAAATAATGAGTACATTGTATAATAACAAAGAGTTTATACAACTAATCAATTTTATGAAGAAAAAACACTTTTACTTTTACTTTACTTGCTACTAGTATTCTATAAAAGCAATGCAGAGCAATGTAATGTGCACATTGTTGACTATCCCGTATTGAAAAAATTAATGGCAAGTATAATTGTTGTCTCTTAAGAATTTGAAATATTTTTTTCTAATTAGTTTTGCTTATGCTCGAAACTCCTCTCTGCGCAATACTGTTAATGGGTTAATTTGGTTAATTAGAGTGAAGGCTGATTGACTGCATAACTTCAATTTTTTATAATATGTTTATATTTTATAGGTGCACACATAAATGTGATTCTCCATGTTTGACCTGATTTTGTAAATAGCATATTATCACTTTATTGATGTACCTATACCTAACATATTTTCAAGAAGGGATATAATACAAGTATAAATAATAATGGGTACGTAACCTACTGTTTTTAATTAATTAAAATTAAAACAGAATTTAGTCAAAATAGACTGCCCTTATAATATTTAATGCCCAAGCTCAATTATGTCTTAATGAAGAATGTATAGGTTATAGATATGTCCAATAATTGATTAATCCTTAACAAGGCAAAATTATTTCATTTCAGTAAATACAATTTCATTTCAGTAAATACAAATAAAATGAATCGGCTCATAGCGCATTAGCTACAGCTAACTCATTTAATGTACATCGGAGGGTATTTTAATTGCATTATTAATATATATGTATAATCTTAAGTAGGTAAACACAAAAATTCATACGGTAGACTTCTGTGGATGGACACTTATTACACCTCAAGTCTCAAGTATAGCACTTTATAGTATAAGTACCCCATGTGTAGCACTTGTGTATAATGTACTAAAAGAGAATAACCTTTAAAATAAAAACCCCTCTCATTAATACAAACATGCTCCACTCATAATATAACTTTACAAATAAAGACAGAAAAAATTGTCTTTTCAATTTCATAGCAAAATTGCAATTGTTAAATAAAAGTTTTGGCACATCTGGAAACGCGCAAGATAGGCCAAGGTAAAAAATATTGGTAAGGTTTTCTGAGGCAAAAACTCAAAACTGTTTTACACACATCTACTATCAGCGAGTTGGCTGTTAAATGAAAATAAATGTGTTACAGTCTCAATCGGAAACTTCCAAGAGTTTGGTTAATAAATTGAAAAGGAGCTGTGAGCAACCTAAACAAAGTTGTAATAAGGGAACTTACAAAATCAATTTTAGTTTGAATAATATTTATGAAACCCGATATTGGATTAAAAACAGGGGTATCTTCATTTCGTCCATTGTCGGGCTCAGTCAATTCCATGCAACTTTCTTGCTGCATTTCGTAAACAAACTTTAAATTGAATCCTAAAGATTGCAAATGATCTTCAATTAATGTCTTTATAGGAGATTCCAACTTTTTCTGACTGGAAAATACTGTGAAAGACTTTTGTTTCGTATCTTCCCAACATTGAACCGTAACAAAGAAACTGTTGTCGAAGCTGATGTAAGACACATAAGAAGTCAGTTTGGCCCCAACTAAAACACGAACAAAATTCATTTAATCGTTTGAAACCTTTTTTTATAATTTTCCCCCATCAGATTTTGATGTTAAGTATTATATTACGTCTTCCGTCCGGTTTTCTTAGTATCCATTCTAAAACTCCATCTTTACTTAATGAATAATCCTGGAGTAGTTTTCGCTTCCCTAAAAATCCTGAAACTACACTTCCGGAGTGTTCGAAAAGCTTTATACTCTGACATGAACGATCAACATTGTATTCTGTCAACTGATTTTCGGAAATGTCCAACAGAGCAGCCGTTTTTCTGTACACGTCATATTTACTCCACAGTACAATATACCAATCTTTTGATACTATCTAAAATTACAACAAAGAAAAATCATGCATTCCGATTTCAATCAATCTTTTTTAGCACAGAACCCTACAGACTTAAGGTTTTTCTTCCTTCTTTATGAAAATTAAGTTTCTATAGAAGAAAGAATAGAAGGTTCTACTTTCAAGTGCTTTCCAATACTAACATTAACAAAATATTAGAAAATCCATTTTATGAAATCGAATGATAATTTATTTATGTATGTAGAATCAATTAATACTGCTGTCACTTAATTTAATTGTGAAGCTTGTTTCGCTTATTTGTATTTTGTATGTAGTACATACCGAGTTCAATGAAAATCTTGTATCTGTTGGTGGAGTAATACACGAGCCTTCTTTGAAATCGTTAACATTTACAGCACTAACCACTCCAACAATAAAAACCACAATCAAATTAATTATTAATGCAATAGTTGTTTGGCACAGTGTTGACATTGTTGTTTTAGCTGCTGGGTAAAAATATACTGATGTCAATTTGACGATTAAATTTCATTCGTTGACCGTACTCACTCCAAAGGAATACTAGGACAATTTATGCAATCCTATTATTATATGCATCTCTCATGTCTTGTTCGGGACACTTTCTCATTGATTATTGCCCTTAAAATAATATAAAACATCACATAACACATGCCTACTCTATACTACTACTACAAAAGAGATAAGCATACAATATCAACAATTGTAATCGCAAAATGTCTACGTAGAATATAATACAACAACAAAAGGTACATGTATGTTACAAATACGAGTGCACAATAAAATGTAATAGTAATAGGTTAGTTTATATTCTTTTACATACATATCCCTACATACAAATATTCTACTAGTAATATCTTTGAATCATGAGTTGTTCTTATTCTTTTGTATTGTACTGATACGATTTCTTGGTATTGAAGATTGAATTACATTTGCATCGCATTAGACTTATAGTTTGAAATATGATGTACTAATATAGTGTGTTAAGTTGTTGATACATGGTATTCCATCATGTACACAAAATCAATATGATATACATAAAATACAACATACAATCAGTTCAGGTAGTCCAGTATCTTTTAGTTAGTTGCCTACTTACTTTTAATTTAAGGTAATACTACCAGTTACTGCTCCTAGTACAGGTAAGACTGAATTCTAGGAGCAAGAACTCTGACGGTAGCTTACAAAATGATTTTGAGATAATAATTCTTTGATTGTCTAGGCTGGACAACTTTTTACCGGCAAAAAATATCCGGGCGACCTTAACATAACATGGGATTCTTACGTTTGTACACTCAGTATGTGCAAAGTTAATGAGAAGAAAGAGTTCAGGTTATTCCTTTCAAAGGTTTTCTTTCATTTCATCGTGTGCAAATATTGTATGTATTGTCTATCGTGCTAATAACTAACGAATATAACAGCTTTTTATGCTTCATTAACAACCAGAACTCACTAAAAAGCATTTTATGGAATATTATAATATTCAATTCGCTAGTTTCGTTTCTAGTAATGTTAGAAGCCCCCTACAGACAGGAGCAGCAATGTAAAAGTAGAAATCATTCTATTGTCATGTCATTGTTATAATAAATCTATTCACAAAATCAATTAATCTGTGTATTTCTCTCTGGGCGAAGAAAAAATAATGAATTTCAATAAAAATGTTTACTTAACACGGAAAATGAAGTCCTGACAGAATATTTTAATATTTAATGTACTTGCACATGTTGCACGCGTTTATTACGAAAGATATGTAAGTAGCTAGCTAAGAACAAGGTCGTAGTCGTATCATATCTTATTACAATCAATTTTATGTTTAATAACACAACAAAAACTATGTGCGCACATGTTGGCTTAATAAGCGCCGAAATAATTAACCAGATCATTAAATTCTTCCTTTTCATTGGATGCAAAGCTATAAAGGGAGTGTGCATTTTTGTATTTTCAATTTTATGACAAAACAAGCCCTTAAGAAACACATTTAGAATTTTATACCTTGCACAAAACTTCTATTTAGTTTCATTTACATCTTTTTAAATGTAAATAGCTATAGATGTATTTGTTTTTAATAATAAATAGCTTGTTTAATAGCTAGTTATTGGATTGCAAACAATATAGGGCTATTGAATGTATGTGGACAAATATATTATATAGGTACAGTAAATAAAGGTGATTCATCATATCATCACAATGTACACCAGTATGACAATAAAATACAAAGTGGATGATGCAAATAAATGTTTGTATACCTATTAATGTATACACACTGGCGTAAATAGCAGGTAAGCAAGGTATGCGTCGCATACCGGCCCCCAAGGTTCAGGGGCCCCCAAAATGAGAATATTTAATAAAAAGAGGTTATTTTGCTACAAAAATGCAAAAATGTCGTAAAATTTTTCGCGCTCCGCGCGAATTTCATGTACATTACATTGTTTTTGACACAAAAAGCGGTTCTTGCATAGGGGCCCCCAATTTATAGTTACGCCAGTGTGTATACATCATACATATTATTATCATAATTGCACTGATCTGGTTAACCAGTTCAGCATACCATTAGCAAATAGATTAAGGTAATGAACTGTAAATGTCTTGTGTGTCACTAATTTTTATTTAACCACGACAATCCCGTTCAACTATCTCCAAAGTAGACACGCCCATGTCTAGTAATTGATTGATTTTCAATTAAGTGACACTTTGACATTAATAAATCAATTCGCTGTCACATTTTTTAACTTGATCGTCCGTATTCCTATAATATGCAATTAGCGTATATAATGCAAATGTGTATTATTTTCATTTTCTTTTTCACATAATTATTAAATCACCATAATATTATTATGGTCCGTAATATGCCTACCATATAAAAGTTTGATTTTAATCTTTCATTGTTCAAGGTTGCAGGCTTGCAGGTGTATTGAAGATTGAACTCAGGCTTTAGAATTTACTGACGTAGGTTCCTGTTTTAGTGTTTGTTATTAACTATTAACTACCTTAAATACTGAGTATGAATTACGTAAGAAAATAAATATTATCCCATGTATTATGCTACTTGCTCCTACATACCTATAGGTAATTCATTATTTCCATCTATTTTGTTTGCAAAACCCAAGCTGGAATAAATTGTGGTAATATTTTGCTTATGAATTTCTTGACTCATATAAATCATTGTTAATACTCATCTTCATAAACAAAGCTTACGCAAATGCATGTGTGCTATAAGTGTGTGTGTGTGTGTGTTTTGAGAACCGTGAGAAACCTGTTAACGTAGGTATACAGCTTTCTAGAATAAAAATGAAACTATCCCTTTGTAGTTGTAATTAGGCATTTAATCAGACTCAGACCATTGGTTAAATTGCAACAAAAAATAAAATGTCTACCAATGGAGCGTGCAAGGAACGCACTATGAAATAATCAGATTTACATGGTATCAAATTAAGTAATGAAATATCTACTAGGAATTGCCTTTACCTTAGTATCAACCTCATTGCCAGTGTCAGTTTAGCCAAGAGAAAATTATTAAATGCTATTACACTGTGTTTATACTAGGTACTTGTTGTGGCTGATTGAATTTGTTAAAGTTCCGACGGAACTTATCTGTAAAAATGATTTGTAGTGTAGTCTACGTTTCAATTTTGCTTTATTCGAATTTAATACTCAATATCACAGAAAATCAGATAACAACAATGAGAGTAAAGTTTTATACCTACATAAAATATTAATAGTTAGATATTGCAGGAATTAGGATGAGTGTTTTTATTTTTACCATACATAAAATGATATTAATTACTGACATTAATACCTTAGTACGAGAATTATTATTCCTGTGGAGGAGTCCACTACAGAATACATAGAGAGTGGATTTGAAAAGGATTTTTATAAATATAAGGAATTGTATTTGACACTTCCTTTCCTTATATCCTATACACTTGCAAAGCACACTTTTGTTAAGAGATACTAGCTCTCCATACGTGTGTGTGCAATGCAAATAATCTGAACATTGACATTGAAACTTTGTCGAGAATTTCCCAAGCCATCTCAAGTTCACTTAATGTCTCAAAAAAGCAGCAAACTAAAGGGCAATTGCATAAATAGAGTAAATAAGACAAACCTTGAAGCTTCAACTTCACGTGAAGTGAACTATGCTTTGATATCACTTATATTACAATATTTACAAGACAAGACTTACCTATTATGTAGTATTATAAGCATACAGAATTATTTATGTACAATAATGTACATACATTATCAAGTTTAATATAGGTACACACTTCAGAAATATAATATTATTACATACATATAACTCAAAGCAATGACTAGTCATCACTACTAGTGAGGAAATAAAGGAAACGAATTCTTAGAATACAGAAGGTGCTTTACATTACGATAATGTCTAGTATAAAGGTGTAATTAGCTCTATACGCCTATTTGTACGTTTTTTATCCAAGTATACCGCCTAGTAATCCTCCATTATTGCCATTATTACCAGCCATTCCAATCAAATTGGTTATGAATCTGATAGGAGCTGTCAAAATTTGAATCACAGTTTGGAAAATTCTTCCCAAAAATTCGATTTTGCGTTGGAAGATTCCACTAATGAAGGAAAAGGGACTGGTGGTGCGGGTACTTTGAGCCGAAGCGTAGGATTGTTCACTTCCAGATGCCAATAGATTTACAGGGGCTGGTGGTGTTGGTGCTGCATTTCGTGCGGCTGCTGGAAGGGCAGGTAGTCCGACACAATTGTCGTAAGGCATGTCATACCATTTGTTTGTGACATCGAATCCCAATTTAGCCAAATGTTCTCTGATTTTTTCCTTGGTAGCATTGTCAAGAGTTTTCGTTGTTGATTGTACAAGGTAACTCCTTGCATTCTCTGACCAGCAATTCACGGTGACGTAAAATGTCTTGTTATCGGTTAATGTCACCACAGATTTTCCTCTGTAGCCTCCTGCAAGAAAAAAAAATTAAGTAAATAAAGATGAACCTTTGTTTACATATTAAATATTAAATAATGACGAAAGAAGGTTGTTTTCAAGTATTTGCTTTTAAAACTTACTTGATCCATCATCTTTCACTTCAACCCAGTCAAATACACCTGGTGCTGTTATAGTCGACTGGAATTTTGCTTTCCTTGTTCCAGCAAATCCAATATGTAATGCTCCAGTTTGTGTACTAAGGAACAACACTTGGCAGGAACTATCAATAAGCTCAGGGCTAATGACACGAGCGTCAAAGCCTGAAATACTTGTGGTCCAACGATAAACTTCGTATTTACTCCAAATCGGGTAAAACCATTCTGCTCTGGAAACAGCCTGCAAAAATATGGACAAGTATAATGTTAACCAGCAGATTCTTTTCTACATGGATAAAATAATTCATACAAACATTTCGTAGATTACTAAAAATTTTAGGCATTCATGAAAAATTCAGTAAAAAGACACATTTTAGGATTTTATAAAATAAGAAAGAAAATACTTGCCCAAGTTAAATCGAAAGTAGGATCTGCTGGAGGTTGAATACATGGACCTTCCCTTACACTGTCTATATCTATTCCATGAACACATGAAATTGTAGCAACTAATAGTACAAAAATCCACGAAACTCTATTGAACCCCATTTTGGTAAATGCCAACTCTAAGTTGAATGGAAATGATTTTAAATTCTGATTTGCATGAAAAAAGGAATAAAAATGCGGAGAAAAAACGGAGTATAAGACTGAAGTCTGGAGTAGACTCGACTGCTGGATCGTACTTGAGTTTTATAACTGAAAATATCTGTTATAATGAAACAGCTATAAATGAGAATACAGAACAGGGAAAAGAATAATGATCAATCATGGAAAAGTTCGTGACTTAAACTTGGACTTCAGTTGTAACTGCAGGGAAATTGCAAAAATTACGCAAACTAGCATTTACTTGTTATTACTAGGTATGTAGAATGCAATATTAAATGACCTTATAAAATCATGGAATCAATATAAGCATAAAAATATTGTACCTACACCTTATATGTATACCTACAGGATAGTAGTGCAATTATTTAGAATATTGTATGAAATACCATGTATGTGTAAAAGTATGAATCATTGTGTTGTGCTTAGCACAACAATTTAAATTGTACCAATGGATTTAAGTGGATTGCCTGATGTTTCCAGCGTGGGAATCCTGACCTTGTAATTCCTGGTAACATAATTATATCCTATTCTAAATATCTAATTAAATTTTTTCGGATTTATTTATCGCAAATTATTCCTCTAAAGTTCCAGCTAGTTCAATAAACAGCGAGTGAGCTTGCTACATATTGTGTGAAGAAAAATACATAAATATCTATAGCCTTTTTTGAATTCAAAGATTACATTTTCGTATCATTATCCTGAATATAGTAAATATGTAACTTGTTAATAAAAAGCTTATTTAATGTAAAGCACAACGTTTGTACATGTACACCATGAACCCTGCCTCCGTGAATGTTCCTAAGGACATGATGATGCAAAACTAGACAGAAGGTAAAAAACCTTATTATTCGGTACAATGCATATTACCTATTTACAATACTACTTACCTATATCTAATATCCACGATGATTATACACATGAACATTCCAATCGACAATCTTATGTGTTTACCAGTTCATAGTGAAAATCCCTAGGTACGGACATTTACAATCTTAAATCCCATAATGCAATCTGATGTCCCTACAAACTATTCCACACGTATAGTACACATACGAGAAAAATACATTATACTTTTTTATTCAAGTTATTCCTGCTCAAGGCCGTAAAGCAAAATCGGAGGGCAATAAATGAGCGACAGATCGCGTATATCCAGAAAAATGATTCAATTCGGTCCAAAATCATTAAAATATAAAAAATATGTCAAATTCATCATAGCAATCATTTTTAATTAAAACTTTCATGGAAAATAACTTGTTTTTTTGCAATTTCGGGATAGCCAATTACCTGTTTCCCCCCTGTATACGCTCTTGTTCTTGCTTTGTATCTTGACTGAATGTCCTTTTCGCTTCGTATGCAAACTAATCAAGCAATTTAATTTAATAATTGCTATTAAGAGAATGAAGCACAGCAGGCCTGTGAAAACTTAAAAGGAATCCTGTGTACTATACACAGTTATCAGCTACTTTTGCTGGAATTTTATGTTAAAAACGTCCCTCTATGTAATAATAACAATCGTATAGTTATGTAACGATCGTTATTGAACTGATTTTCCAATACACTTATGTAATTTTCTTGTATTTCCACGTTGTGTATCTACATACTACTACTACACGACAGGTATCTTCATTACATTACTTAACTGTATTTAATTAAAAGAGAAATCGCCTTGTTGGACTTCAAATGCATTTGTATGTATCTCACAAGCATATAACTGTCATATTAATTCATAATGATGTGTTCAGTGGCACAAGTACCTAAACCGCTTTACATTATCGCAGTAACTAACTTACCTTTATTGTTGTCTATTATGTAGCTATAATATTTCTAATGAAATGAGCTATGAACTTTTTTATAAAAATTCCAATGAAGGAATATGATGTATTATGAATGATACATTTACAATACTAATAATTACCAAGCTTTAAATTCATTATGCATCTGTGCACTCTCTAATTGCTTGTTTGTCGCAGCATGACACTGCATGTATGTAAGTGGTGGCAATAACAGTAGTCATTACCACAGAAGTACATATAAATGTAATTTAAGTAAGTAAAGTCATTCTAGTAAACTATCTCCATGTGATATCTCACCAAATATCCTTAAGAATAACAACGCAAGCAAAGGAGACGTACGTGTAATAAAATATAAATATGAATGATCATTGTCTACGAGTAAAATATCACATCAAATCTTTCTCACGCATGCAATTCTCGTTATGTACTATGTGTATATATGGAACAACCACCCTGGCTTACTAACTTACTGTACTACAATATTTATGAGCATTAACTGGTAGTAGTCAAGAAACTAATATTTTATAAGCACACCTGATAAATGTGCGTGGACCATGGACCTTTTACAGTGCGCAGTTTTTATTTACTGCTTGATCGGACTTTGAAACTAAACAAAGATTACATTCATGATTCATGATCATATTATGTGTTTTTATATATAAGTAAGTTTCTGCACGAAGTGGATTAGCATTCTTGTAAACATTGACGTGGCAGTGGCACTGACAATTTCATGGTTTCACTGTTTTACATCAGTAGGACATTTTTCAACCATCAACAATTTTTATTCCTTGCAGACATGGACACACATACAAATACATGCACTGATTACAATGCTATAATATAATACATACATTATTCCATGAACAATGAAAAACAAACAAATAAATTCGACAAAAAATTCACTCACTCACCTACTAATGAAATTTTGTTCACACTAAAAATATCTACATATTAATAAGCAGATTGTATTTCGATAATTCCGTCAGTGTTTACATAAATATTAAGGATATAGGTACATTACATACACACACTTTGTTAGAGACAGTCAGACAACAGTTTAAATGGATGAATGTGTGAATTGTAGAACAATTAGTACCTGTAAATAAAAATATGTAGAATATTAAATAAGCAAGGTAAATATTTACAATCACTCAGTCTCGTCTGGTGAAGTTGTGATTCTTTGTTATTTAGGCTACTACGGAATAAATGTTTTTATGACTGTCTGGAAGCGTACACGCGGAAGGTGTAAAAGCAAATAAAACAGAGGTATTTAATTGTAAGTAAAAATAACATTAAGTTCATCGAGATGTTTCAGGACATGCAAACCTCCAGTGCACTCACAATCAATACCATCCTGTCCTGTATGTAATTGTTAGTTGTTTGTAGATGATAACTAACAGTAACACATTATTGACACCTTAAGTGACTGTATAAAGTGTCTATATGGATTCAGAAAAACATAAAAATATATAGAGTCATTACTAATACGAAAGGTGTATAGTATTAATATCTAAGTACATATAGGTACATAACACCTTTGTTTTCTCATTGTACGCAACATGTGTAGAATGAATGGCGAGACAACGTCAACTTCCAAAGAGACGACTAATTCATCAAATCCGTTGTAAACAAAAAAAATAAAGCACATGTTTTTAGGTACCTATCTATTTCTAGGTACACATATCCTACTCACATTATAAATACCTCGCAATGTTCAAAGTACAAAGTGAGATTCTGTAGCTCATACTTGTATACCTAGAGACATGCTGCAAATACTAACAAGAATGAAATAGCACAAGGCTATAATTTTATCCTTTGGGTCAATGGTATGATACGACAAAGTTATAATGCAGTACTGCAATGTGGCGAATATAACTCATTAATACAAAGACTGCTTCAAAGCACAACGCAATACAAGTACACACACAGCAATGAATAGCAACTTAAGAACTTAACACTAACAAGAAGTATTTATGTTGTTTCTTTACACATAGCTAATATATAGGTAGTATGTCTTAACTTACAAGACACAAGATGTGAAATATGCGTTTATCATTATCATTGTCTTACACTGCACTGCCGCTATGGGATATCCTATTTGTGCAAAAAAGCGTGTAGCAAAAAGCAAAACATAGTCACTAGGGTAGGATCACGGGAGGTCAATCTGCAATCTTTATATACCAATAATGTGTTTATACCACACTTCCACCTAAAGGGCAGTACCTACCTATTAAAGTAAGCAAAGGCGTTCTTTCTTTGTGATGCGAGACAAGAATACAGCTGTTGTAGTAGTGTGTAGTAATAAATGTTAAGTTTGATGTGTTTGTGTAGTAAATGTAATGTATATAGTAAAAAGGTAATGTAAAATGCAATGTAAGTTAACACTGTAATAAGTAGTGAGTGTATGTATGGATCCGTATGAGACTTCCCTAGCCCTACGTAGATGATTCTCGTTTGGAGAGGAAGTGGAGTTGTTGTTTAAATGATCAATAATTTATTCTATATGTAAAAAGCATCACACTCATTGGGAAGAGCATGCATAAGAGTTGTATCACAACAATCAGTTTCAGTTTCTTCCTACACGGCACACGACAACGAACAAGCAAACTGAGAATAAGATTGCCTAGTGCTTTCTTGTTCAAATTAGCTGAGTAGTTGTTGCTGTTCTCTTGTAATATTGTCAGGCTCAAAATCCAAAATGGAAAAAGGTTTTTTGGAAAAGTGTTACAATCAGAGAAATCCGTGTAACGTCAATTTACCTGAATATGTGACAAAATTGAGGAGGATGCTGAAAGGTAAAGAATTGAAAGTGTAAATCAATTTTAAAGTATTTTTTGATTGTGTGTGGGTGTATTTTTACACGTGGGGGTGTCTCAAGTCTTTGAACTGTGAATTCATTTTAGTTTTATTATTGACTTTGTTTTTTATTTATTGTCTTTACAGAGGATGGAAATCTTCACTGCCCCGAAGATCATGATGAGCTGCTCATAAGATTCATTCGTGCAAGAAAATTCAATTTGGAACGTGCACGGAAATCCGTAAGACATTAATTTGATTATAAAATGAATGAATGTACAGAATGTGCTTGCTGGTATATAGACTCGTGTTTTTTACGGAAGTTGATTTTGTATGCGCATATGTAGTATTAGTTGATTAATGATAGAAAACGTTTGGGATGCATGGTATAAACTATAAACACAGTTGGTGAGTGTACATGTGGGATAATTTATGATTTGGTGTGATATAGATGAAGCATTACTTCAACATGAAGAACCGGTATACAGAACTCGTGCAAAATCTTCACCCACGTACATTGCAGTCTTTCTATGAGGAAAAGATTATAGTTGTGTTTGGCGAACGAGATACGAAAGGAAGACAACTTCTATACATTCGCATGAGTAAAAATTCATTCTTTATGCTACACACTCACTTGTGCATGTACAGTAATTTAAAATTTATCAACAAGTGTATCATGAAATCAAGCAAACATAATAATTACTTCAAAAATACAGTAGTATAAATAATATTTTGGGAAATGTGTTTTTTAATGAGATTTGCAAAAAGTGACAGAAACAGTTAATATTTATTTTTTTCAATTACAGAGAAATGGGATCCTAATAAATTGGAGGTTCTTCAAATGTGTAGTTACATTTATGCCTTGGTTGAAGGGATGATTAGTTATTTGGAAACTCAAATGTTCGGAATCAGCATCATCATTGATTGCAAAGGGTTGAGTTTCCAACATGTGCGTCAAATCCATCCTAAAGTGGTTCAAGTCATATTTGAAATTCTTCAAGACACGCTACCAGTCAGCTTTCAAGAAATTCATTTAATAAATCACAATTTATTATTTAATATGATGTGGACCGTGGCACGACCTTTCATTAAGGAAAAACTAAGGAAAAGAGTAAGTCTCACTTTACAAATCTCTCATACATTATTCACAGCTAACTTTTCACACTTTTGACTCAAGCTAAACCTAACACACACACAAGTACACATGAATTTCCGTGATTACTCCAATGATATTGTAACACAACATTATTTTTGTTTTCACATGGTATTTGCAGTCAAAACATTAGAGTACCGTTACATTTATATTATTCCAAAAATTGCATGACGATTTTTCACATGCATAACAAGTTTGCAAATTTAAGTCATAAACACATTATGGATAATCTTCAATTTAAATCACAAAAAAACTTTTCACATTCATAACAATTTTGCAAAATTAACTCACAAAAACATGAATGATATTCAAAGGAAATAACAACCAATTTCTCAAAAAATTGCATGCAAATCTTCGCAATGTTAAGTTATACAAAACACAATCATATTCCATGTAAATAACAACTAATATCGCAAAAAGTTGCATGACATTTCTTTGTATTAACAATAATATTGTCTGAGTAAGTTGCAATAATATTGTTCCCAGTCCCAGGTATACGTACTTAACATTGCAAAAATTCTATTACAAATTAAATGATGATACTCACATGAATATTTTGATGGATCTTAAGATAAATTTTCACGGACATGACACATCGTCCCTTCATAATTATATCCCTGCCGAAATTCTGCCTACACAACTTGGTGGTCCTTTGACTCTGAAAGAATCGGAAGATAAATTCTTCATTTCAGACTTCATAAGCAAGGCGGAATATTACAAAGGTATGTATCTTTAATACACATACCCAATAAAATACATTTAGTTGTATAGGCATAAACTAACTTTTTATTTGCCATTACTAAAATATATTGCTTTATCGTACAGCGATAAATTAACTGTAATAGTAGAACCAGATGATTAATCATCAATTCCAATTACAAAAGGATTATACTAACATATACCTACCTTCTAAGTGTTTCTGCGAACTACAGAAAATATATAGCAAAAAATTGTTGTCCTTAGTAAAATGCAATTTGTATATTTATTTCCTGTCAGAGTTTCTACAATACGGATGCAGAAAAACTAGCACGAGCACAAGTATCATGTCAGAGCTGCCGTCTAATCGACCAGACTAGAATATATGGATGTTAAAAAGTACATATTAAAAAAGAATATATATACGAGTCTTTCCATTTGATCGCAGCACACAAACTACTCCTACTGTACTGCAGATACAGATAGACCCACAAACAAACAAGTGAGTGATGATGTGACCAAGTGCTACACTACTACCTAATATTACTTTGTACAGATGATGATATATGTAAAATATAATATTATAGACGCAGCTGTATTTAATTCCGTTATTGTTATGTTTCCTAACTATGATGTACGTTTGTAAGTATAATAAGTTGTATAAGTAGTTCTGGTTTTCTTAATTGCCAGAAAAGAACTCTTATTAGCTTTGTTCAATCGAATAAATAACCTTTTTCTTTATATTTAAACAAATATTAATAACTAGTTGCATTCCGAGCTTGCTCCTTGTCATTCATTCACTTCCAATCTCATATAGTCACATACCTAAATAATATATCCAATAATAATTCAATAGCAATAACAATAATAATCTCTCCATACTTCAAGCAATATTGTGGTCAAGTTTAGGTACTTACTATAATAAATAATCTCGCCGTAGTATGCTCGAGTAGTTATCACAACACTTTACAATCATCATACTGCATACCATTATTTTTAATCTAGTAATTTAAGTGGAAGCACGTATATAGATAGGTATACACAAATATCCTTTGCAGAGAATGGAATTATCTTAAGAATTATCTCTAATGAACTTTAAATGAGATTTCCTTATGATCAAGTAAAGTTTATTTTGCCAAGTATTACAAGAAAATTATTTAGTCTGCCAATATAATTCCATAACGTATATAATATACAGCATGGATATGATTTAAATTTATAACTGTCTGTATACTTTAAGATGTTCAAAAGATAATTCTACACGTATGAGGAACAAAGTAGTAGCACAACATGCATCATCATCTCATTCTCAAACAACCCCTGTTCAAAGATCACTACCACTTCCACACGCATTACCAAGTAGACAACAATACAAAGTAAAAATATTTTGCATTACTGTGGGTTAACAAGGTTATTGATGAGTGTTCGAGGAATAAATGAGACATGCACTGCGATTGCTATATATACAAGTAATTAGGCACTTTATAATGATATAGCCATACCTTTAGGCATACATTAGTGGATATGGAACATTATTTGTAAATCGTAGGTATAGGATGCTTGTGAATGTATAAAGGAAGATATATTTTTATATAGTTGTTTGAATTCTTGAGTAAAAGTTGCCTATATGATTGCGATATAGCTGTATTTAAATGTAAACTATCGAAGCTGTAAAAAGAGACCAGACTGTAAATCCCAGCGCTTTCGAGATTCGAGTCTTTTTAGTGCTATACATTGCATGTGGTTGCTACAACTATATAGTTGTATGAAGCTATGTGCATACAAAATGTAAATTCACTTTCAAACTATGGTTTTTATCACTTAGCAGCTTCATTCATTTCATTCCACTTTCAGTATGTGTACCATGTGTAGTATGTAGTATAAGGCTTTTAGTGAGTTTAGATGAAGTTCACCATACAACCACAGCGTCAAGGTCACTTATTTGCGAAAGACAATTTTTATTTGTATTGATGACTGATTGTTTAACTGAAGTACCGCATTTACTACCGTTGCATATACTAGCATACCGGAAAGTACCAATTGTTTACAATTTACAGAGCTCTAGTGTAAACAACACTCTTTTATTTTAATGGAGGGAAAAAACATATCCTATTTGCTCTAAGAACTTGCTGTGTCTCATCCCCAAGCAATTTTACTAGACATGTGGCCATTTTTGCAAATGGATGAGAGGAATGTACATGTAATGAAAGCAAAAAGCTGAAAAAAGAAGGAAACCATCGAGGAAGCAATGCGACATGCTCTCAAGAAAGAAGTCTTTAATTGAAGGTAGCCACTTTGCTATATTGCAATTTACAAGTAAAGTGTGCAAGAACTTAAGTATGTATATATATACCTATGTAATGTACGTTAATCTGCTGTTGATTGATTCTTTTGTGTGTAAAAACAAGTACATGTTTTGTATACATTTCCAGAGTGTGATATTGTTAAGAGCTCGTACTTATTCTCAGTCAGGTACTTTCTGCAATTAAGTAAATAATTGTTTGTTCTTTACACATGTTTTTGTAATCTTAACCTACATACTTGTAACAGCAACAGTGCTAACTATAAAAACTTACTAATCTTCTGTGGTACTTAATGGTTTAAAAAAATAAATATACAAATGGTGTGTCTGGCAGATGACCCATCTAAATTACAGGAAGAGAATTCACTTTGCAATAGGGAAATACACACTGTTAATGATAAACGGAAATATTTATACCAAAAAATTATTAGACAGTTTAGTGCTAGTTTAGGCAGGAAAATTATAATTTACACAATCAAATGTACAATGTGCACATTTATGGATTTGCATAAGCCTATTATACATGACACTGAATAAAAGTACCTACCTTTAAATGTTCATATTTTTAAGTTGTTGTCAAATAATAAATTATAATATTCTAGTATTGTGTAATACAGATAAAGAGATTTTATACACCTCGGATGGAATTATAATGTAGGTACAATGTACATTATTATTCGTGTATCACAAATAATGTACATTAATACTCTAGTACTCTCAATTCTAGCTTTATACTTATTCAGTAGTATTTTTTAAATAGGGCACACATAACATATTATCAATAAGTATTTTTATAACATTCATAATGATTTAATTCCAAACACTGCAATATTTGAACCGATACAATGTATTTTAGCTGTAAAGGTATGAATGCTGCTAGTTATTAAACTTGCCATGTCTAAAATCAATATATAATTATTTGTCTCGTTTCAAACTATTGATTCACTCAAGATAAGTTAATTTCAATTTCAATATTATCACAAAATAAAACAAAACAATTTCTTAAACAATACAATGCAATAGTTATCGCATTCAGGCGCGTAGCCAAGTGGGGTGCTCAGGGTGCACGTGCACCCCCCAGAATCCATAGAATATCTAAAAAGGTAGATAATTTTGCCCAGAAAGTTAAAACAATCTGAAAAATTTCCGCGCTACGCGCGAATTTGATTATTTTAAATCTGTTTTCACCGATTTAACTCAATTACAACTTGCTATTATGGATTCATACTCGAATTTCGCACTATCAGAAATCAATTTTGTAAACAACCCGTCTGTGCACCCTCCAACTTAAATTCCTGGCTACGCGCCTGATCGCATTTATAAATAGTATAAATACATATTGTCTAGCAGTATATTGTGATAGAACACAGTGGCAGTAGGTGCAATTAAATGTAGCAGTAAATTATGTAATCTACAATCAATTTCACACTATAGATAGACTTCTCTTTATTTTAAAGCTTTGTATTTATGCACAAATGATGCAGGTATTTTTTAATACACTTGATTGCAAGATCAGATCGCAAAGAATGAAAATGAAATTAAACTAATGCTAAAAGCTACGAACATTCAAGACTACCATAATACATGATCAAGATCATTATAATTACAGTCTGACATTTTCTTATTTCCATTTATTGCACATCCACGAAATGAAATATGTTACGTTTCTTCAGAAATTATATCTGTTTGAATTGTAATACCAACTTAGATTTAATTTATTTCAGTTAATGCACATTTTATGTAAATATCTAACTATTTATTTTTAGCGCATTGGTTAATGACATTTTTCATCAATCATCAGGCATCTGGAAACAGTTAACTGTCTTAAAAGAATTTTTCATACATATTACTCGAATTCCATATACCGTGTGATCAGTCTACACTATAGTGCAGTTTATACATGGGCTGGACTTAGTCCTTAGATAGCCCTGTTTCT
>JAQFYB010002234.1:0-25947 GCA_034694085.1 Pogonognathellus longicornis | reverse complement strand
CGGGTGGGGGCGGGGAAATCCTCGCTTTGTAAATTGCGTGTGGGGAGGGTGCGGGCTGGTTCTGGTGCCGAGCTATGGAGACTACATTATGTGAATGTTTTGTCTGTGTATCCGTCCGTCACAGATGTACAGAAATCTTGCCGTTTTGTGCAAGATTAGATAACTCAAGAGCGGATGGACATTGGTTCAAACTTTAAAACATTTATGTTATCTGGGGGTTATAACCAAGATGTGGTACAAAAATGAGGTCACTATGGAGTATACAGGGGAGGGCAATTGCCCCAACATAATATACTATGGATACAGTATCAGGATACAACATCAGCCACATTTGTATTTCGTTTACAAGGGTTTTTTATGCCATTTCATTTGCAGTTAGTTGGTTGTGGATTCGTTTGTTCTCTCATGAGAATCTCATTCAAGTAAAATTGTACTTTATAATATTGCTCAAGAAGTTTCTCGAGGTAAGGAGTGGACATCTAGGAGTAGGAATATCAAGTAGAATTCTCCAAAGAAAAACCCTGGTTCGTACAATTTCATTGATTGTAAAATAGAGATCTCTTGTTGTAAATGTAAATGTAAAGTGTGATTGTACTATTTGTATAGTCAGTCTGTCGGTGCCTGCGCTTAATTTTGTTCCTGCTACACTTTTGGCAAAAGCAAGCAAAAGATTCCAGGCAGGCCATTGGGATTTTTATTAGAGGAATATCTGAAGTTGTTAATCAAAGTAAGTTAAATACTGCCAACAACTAAATAATCATTATTAATTGAACTACCACAGTTAACATATTTTTTTCATTTTTAAAGGACTTTTTTCCACAACAATCCAATGGCGGCTTCCCTCCAGAGAATCAGTTTTAGTTTGGCTGGTTTAGGTAAGTTGTAAGGTTGAAGAGGTTTAAAATGATAAAAAGTCTGTTTTTCTGAAGAATACAAATATGACGATTATTTTTCGTCATTTCCAGGTAATTTTGCTTACCTAAGACCAATCGGAGCAAGATCCTGCTACACTGCTACAAGACCGAATTTGGCTCTTAACAAACAAACTAAAGTAATATGCCAAGGGTTTACTGGAAAGCAGGGAACTTTTCACAGGTTAAATATTATTTTAAACTCAATTACGTGTGGTACGAGGAAATAATTGGTTTAATAAATATTAATTATTGCTAAATAACTCTCATATATAGTAAACAAGCCATTGATTATGGTACAAATGTCGTTGGAGGAGTCTCGCCAGGCAAGGGCGGAAAAGAACATTTGGGCTTACCAATTTTTAACTCTGTTAAAGAGGTATGTGTAGCTTATAATATAAACTGTAGTTTGAATATAATTTTATAATTATATTCAAATTATTTATATTATATTATATAACTAATTTGTACTTTAAACATTAACATCATTTTATTTCTAAAAAGGCTAGAGATAAGACCGGAGCTTCAGCAACTGTAATTTATGTTCCTCCTCCTGGGGCTGCAGCAGCCATTCTAGAAGCAATTGATGCAGAAATGCCTCTTATTGTTTGCATCACCGAAGGTATTCCCCAACATGATATGGTTCGTGTAAAACATCGTCTGACACGACAAAGTAAATCTAGACTTATTGGTCCCAATTGTCCTGGAATCATCGCTCCGGAGCAGGTAAATTTACTCCACTATTGACTAGTTACAACTTCGATCTAATGAAATATCAAGTAGAGTGAGAGTCAAAAATATTTACTTGGTGTTTAAAAATTAGAATGATTTTTTTGTAGTGCAAAATTGGAATTATGCCTGGTCATATTCACCAAAAGGGTTGTATTGGTATTGTTTCAAGATCTGGTACTTTAACTTATGAAGCCGTACATCAAACTACACAGGTATAATATCAAACTAAATGACGGATTAAGTCAAATTAAGTACACTACTAGTTAATGGTATTTACCAATTTTATTTTGTTTTTGTGTTATATAGGTAGGCCTCGGACAGACGTTATGTGTTGGCATCGGAGGTGATCCCTTTAATGGCACCAATTTTATAGATTGTCTTGAAGTATTTCTCAAGGATCCAGAAACAAAGGGTATTATTTTGATCGGTGAAATCGGTGGCAGTGCTGAAGAAGAAGCTGCTGAGTACTTAACTAAACATAACTCGGTAATTTTGTTGTACATCATTCTTCTGATCTGAAGTATCCTTTTCATAATAAATAAATCTATTCACTTTTTTAATAAATTGTAGGGTGCCAACCGCAAACCGGTCGTATCTTTCATTGCTGGGTTGACCGCACCCCCTGGAAGAAGAATGGGTCATGCCGGTGCTATCATCTCAGGAGGTCGTGGGGGTGCTCAGGATAAAATCCAAGCATTAGAAAATGTAATTCTATTTTTTCTGGTTTTGCTAATTAAAATGACAGTCTATTTTAACAAAAACTTTTTTGTTTATAATATTATGCGCAATGTGTATCTATGACGATAGTTTTTCTAATAAGGTGAGGTCATAGGGCTCTCATCTGCAAATCCTTCAGCCAGGTTAAAAATTGTTCGGTTAAAAATTGACCCAAGTAAAGAATAGACGATTAAATTCTTCTCTTTACTTGAGTGAAACTTGAACCAAGAGTGGAATTACCTAACGTATATTTTTGACCTGGCTGAAGGATTTGTTCATAATAGCCCTATGACCTCACCTTATTAGAAAAAACGTTCGGTCGTATGATCCACATTGATTGTGCGTTTTAAAAATTCTTTTCGGGTTTATTTTCAATTAAGATCTGGGAATCTTAAGAATTAAGATTAAGGTCTGCCAATGTCATTTCAATGTAGAGACGTAATATAAACTATAAACATAACAAAATATAAAATAAGTTTTTTTTAATAATAATTTTGTTTGTATTTTGCAGGCTGGAGTAATTGTCACAAAAAGTCCTGCACAAATGGGAAATTTCTTAATAAAAGAAATGAGAGCTAAGAATTTGGCCTAGTAATAGAAAAAACTGCAGACAATTTAAATTATTAGCCCTGGGGTATTTATTTCTAATACGGTTGAATCAGCAAAGAAAAACACGTAATTCCCGAACCGTTTTCCTAGATTGTTAGAAGGCTGGCGGCTAGTAGTTTGTGAACATTGCGATATATTTCGTACCACTTCGTGGTTTTATGTCATATGTTAAGTATGTTGTAAAACACTAACAAGTCATGATCTTGCCTGAAGCTCCTGGAGAGATATTTGTTGTATTAGTAGTTTAGTTGTTAATGTAAATAAAAATTTGTTAACGAAATACTTCATTTGCATTAATGGAAAATGATTTACAGTTACATTCGTTTTCTACATTAATATGAATCAATCCTATATAAATCAATAGGATAGATGTTAAAAATAGTACCTAGTTGTTATTACATAACTTGTAGCAACGCAAATGTTAAACTTTAATGTAGTATTGCCATATTAAATATGTATGGAATTTTAAATGACTAGGATGTCGATAGGATCAATTAATGATTTATTAGAAACAAGTTATGGTCACATGCAAACTAGTATGCGGGCTCGCCAGCCTCAACGTCTGATAATAGAAAATATTACAATAGTAGATCTCTTAATGATGTAACCGTACCCTAAAATCCAAAAATTGGAGTCGACCCTCAAGAGTCAAGACTAATAGGAATTGTATGTAAGTGTTAAAAATTATTTAACATGGTAAGGAATGGCAAAACATTTCCATGAATTCCGAAAACTCCTCTCAAGTTGTAGTGGTCTTCAATTATAGCAATGTAAACAAAATCTAGTAGAATCTATTAAAATCGCCTAATCAATAGCTATATGTATATCACATTTAATGCACAAAACCAAATAGTTTTGATGCTGATTCTCTGGTCTATATTGCATGAAGTGCAAAAATTTCTCCACCGGTGTGTAAAGAAACGTATGTATTGTCATTTCAAATTCTTAGGACATGAGAATAAAATCTATGTCAAATGCCTGTTTATCAAAAAGTTTGATTGCTTTATGTTACTTTATTAACTATAAGCCCAAAAACCAGGGCCGCAAAAACCATGTCCTGGCTAGTAGGAAATTGTGGCACCCGGCCAGAGCCGTCGTATTAAAAATGCAATACTCTGCTTTGCAGAATATTTATAATGCCTAATTATAAATTATTAGAATTAGGGGTTCATAATTCTCTAATGCAACCGTTGTGCATGTTGCCAATGATTAAAATGACAATATTTTTATAATGGCAATTATCACTTGAAAAATTTGAGGTAATTAAAACATATAAACTGCAAGTAATTAGCACGTAGCGCGAATATTTTGTCATGAAAATTAAGGTTTTTTCAGAATACTGAAACTGAAAATGCGGTTAGATAATAGAGAGTAAGAGAATTAGGAATTGCATTCAAAACCAGCTATAGACACTGATGGAAATATATTTTCTCTTAAGGGAAATTCAAAAATGAGTGAGATTGTTACGTTTTACATGTGGCTGAATTGTTAGCAATATTTAATTGTATTGTACTATGTATACAAGCCCACCATGCACATCTAGTTCCTGATGACCTCTGATTAAAACTATAAAGATTGGTAGCATGTCCCCATGGCACACTTTTCGTGGGGACATTGCCCCCATGGCACAATTTTCGTGGGGACATGGTCCCCACGGTTCCGCGGTCCATGAACCATTTCAACAAGATAAGAATAATTAGAACTGTGAAATAAGAAAACGTTAAAAAACTAAAGGTCCATATTTCAGACCTCTCAATCTGTCTTCTATAGTTATGCATGCTTTTAAGAATTATGATTAGTTATGAATATGTATGGATTTGCCTTCGTCATTGTTGATTGCATAAACGAAGGTAAAATAATATGAGAAAGACGCAAGACTTTTGACATCTATAAGTCCTGAACAAAGGACTCTAATTTTTAATTGACATATTACATTAATTTGCATGCTCTTTCAGGTAAAAGCATTTTGATTAATATCTGCACTGCACTGCACTGAATGAATATATGTATGAAGTATGGACATTTATGTAGTTGTGACTATTGTAGTTTTGTATAGGGAATTAATATGAATTGGGGTTGGTAAGTTAAGAATGTATTCAGAGACATACAAGTGAAGTATGCCTTTGACATTGGGCATCTCTATAGTTTTGCAGAAGGATTGACTAAATATTCTCATTCATTAGGTGTGAGTTCAATAATTATAACAACATTACACTCGATCGTATCATCAGTTAATTTGCACTACTACAAACTATTATTATGTCTTACAACTAAGATAATCATAATCAGTCCATCCAAGAGGTACAAAACGTGTCCCAATCCGACATTCAGTTTTTTCCCACATTTCATGGTAATTAAATTCCTTCTCTCTGTGTGTAAATCCCACACAATCCATCATCCTTCTTTCATCATGATTCATCTTTAACATACAAATGTACGATACAATAAATAATTTCGTAATAACATAATTATCATCTACCACTTGCCAGTGTTTCACGAGACAAGAAAAATACTACTAATTAAGAAAGAGTTAAACATGGGTTAGTCCACTAATACAAATACATATTATGAACAATATTATCGGATATCGGAGTTAGACTTTACATAAAAGTTATAAAGATTCTTTAACGAAAACCCATGTCACTACAAATCTATTTTCGGTGTACACATTGTTGTAATTGCAATATATTATATAATATCATGGTACATACACATTGTCATGTATTCATGTATCTGAGTAAAGTTATATTATGGTATACAAATAATTACTATTCATTATTGTGTTGTATAATAGTTACGGTAATAGTATAATAATAATTATGGTCTATCTGGCAATTTTTACGTTGACGACTGCTTTTTAACGATGTTGTATTTTATAGATAATAATTTTAATATCGTTCTAGTGCCATTTCTTACATTTCTACTTTGTAGATCAGAAGAGCATTTTTGTGCACACTTAGGTAAGTTAGTAGAAGTAAATGTGCCTTGGCATTTATTCTTGTAGTTTTTTAGAGCTCGTTCGGTTTCAATTTCCATTCAGTTCAAATTCCTGTGTACATTCTGGTTACATATTATAAAGACACATTTTTGAATTTATGATCTTGTACTCTTGCATTACATTTTTGTAGTTTCCTATGAATCGTCGTGTCATTTGATATACAGATATCGTGTTCTCTGAAGCACAATCAAATCCTATTACGCTTCGTTTCAGAATAGTTCATAATAATTAATTATATGCAGTAATAAAATCTTCCATGGTTTCAACTTAATTGATTACATCGTTACTTACAGTCGGGAATATGAAACCGTGAGAGTACAGTACAGATATATTCTTATTGTAACTTATTTAACAAATGTGTATGTATACGGAGGGAAAGGAATCAATATCAATATAGGGAGTAACATCGAGATTTGGAAGAAAACTTTCCATGAAACTGCAACACACTAGAGATAGGGTCTAATGGCGTTTCATTTTCTATCGCACATGACATACCTAATAATTTATGTTTGTAAGAAGCCAGGCAATGATACAAAATAGCGTTATTATCCACATCTAGAGCACTAATGAATTTATCAGCGATTTCAAACTTCAAAGCATACGGAAATTCAATTTTCCTACCATTTCCCCCATAACGCAAAAATCGAAATAAATGTGAAATGTGAAGGCACGTTCAAGAGTCATCACATTTAATTTATTTCGAAATTTCTGTTTTTAAAAGGCGACTGTAATTTGATATTAAACTTTGCATAGAAGAGTTAAATTTAACATGTAACCCGTATTATGCGAATTTGTCATCTCCATTTGGATACAATATTATATTAGGTATAATATTATCTGTATATCTTATCATGGTGTCCAATCCAATGTTCATTAGGACACCGGTTTTGCATTTAAGATACAAGGGAAAATTTTGGAGTTCATACTATTTGAAAAGCTTCTTACAATTTCATTTTGTCTTTTAATTTTTTTACTGTGTACAATGTTTGAATTTGTTGATTGACTGTCTTTCAATTTCATTTTCAAGTATCCTGATTTCCTAATTATATTAATTAGTTATGTCATCATGAGATAAAATACAAAATGAAAATCAGTTTCATGGAAATGGAGTTGGGGACCTGCTTGTTGTAATTGTAATGTAATGTGGTTTACACCATAATATTATAATTACGATAGCAGTTTTGAACTAGTGTGTTTGTAGGTATAGTATGTATAGTATAGATACTAACAATAATTTTATATTGTAATACTTACAGTTGTATTAATTGTTAATATTATATAGTAATGGGTGAGTAATGGTAATAGTATACATTGCGACTCCAATAATAACCAATAGTGACCAACGGTAACTTTTTAGAAGATTTTTGTATATTTATATTGTAACACATGAAGACACATCCACTCATTGCATAATTAAAGCACCTCTAAATGCATGCATGTACCAGGCTGAGGGAAATTGGGGATTTTAATGTTATCGTAATCTGAAATAGTCCGACAATTACCGATTGACTTCACACCTATTATAAGATTCAAACGCATCAAGTACAAAGGTACAAATACGAATGGGCACAAACGAGAGCCCAAGTAAGTTGTACGTAAGGTGAGAATGGTTGGTATTGGTACATGTACTCTAGAGGCTACTAGAATGCACATTTTCCTAATTAGTTTTTACTTTAATTTTATTTGCATAGACTGATTTACCTGCAAATTCAAGTTTTAACAACTTTGACATCATTGTGAATCAAAAATTTAATGCGTATGAATTATTTTGCATTTTATTTTTGTAAAGGCAGTTTTCTAGATTTTGTCTCTTATATCTTTTGTGTCTCTGTTCTGTTGCTTTGCCGATTTACACAAGCCAACTTATAATTATGTGACTTGAATAGTCCTTGTGTTTCAAGTATTAGTAAAGTACCATTTTACAGTAATCCAGATTCACACGAAAGTACAAGTATACATTTCAACTAGGTAAATAAGTAAATGTACTTACTTGCTTTATTGTTAGTACCTACTTACATTTTCCGAAGACAGTTTTATGGGAGTCTCATGTTTGAATGCATGGACATGTTTGGCTACGATGTTATTTTACATTTACTTATTGTTAAGTCATGGCATCTTAAATTAATTACTTTACTTCATGTTTACAATATTCATTTCAAGCATTTAGAGTCGCATCGTTTTTTGGGGACTAGTAATTGTTAGTGATACAAATATGGAATCCTTCCTACAAATGTATTTTAAATATTATACTTATAATAGTCATTATGATCATATTATAGTACATTATGAATAATATTTAATTTCACGGATTGACCCTTAAAAATTGTTACAAGTTAAGTTTAGTGTTCGATTAATGTATGATTTTCATTGCTGCCAACTTTGCATGAAACAGCTCATCACAATTATAGGGGAAAACTAAAGTCTCAAAGCCTGTTTTAGTTTACACTTTAACTGACTCGTACCCCTTAATTAAAAGAAGTACTTAGAAATCATAAAAATATTTTAAAAAAAGCTTGATTAAGAAACAACAAATTTCTCAATAATTTTATCATGTTTTAGCAAAGGGTCATCTTTATGTCTCATCTAGATCGTTCACATTGACAAAAAAAGATAAATCGCAATAATGTTCACAGCTAAACAAAATCATTCTAAGAAAAAGTTAATAAAGAAATAGCTAAGAAAAATATTTAAAATTTCTAATAGCAAATTAAAGCACCTGCAGAAGAGATTAATTTTTAATTTGGGGGAATTAGTCTGAGGCTTCGTAACAATTATGCCTTTATAATTATAGTACAGCTGGCTGAATGGGCTAATTGTAAGTACAATGAACTAACTATACAAATGATTGTTATTTTAATAGGTGTATTATGTGACGCATACCTAATTATATTAAATTGAACTGACTATACCTATACAAAATAAATACCTAGGTACCTGTTGTGATATCTACTTAAAACAAAAACCATTGTCTTAATATCAGATTTGATATGACTCACAAGTAAGACATTGGCAAAGGACCAAATCATGTCAGATAAGATTTAAAGAGGAGTTATTAAAGGTAAAAGAACACAACAACTTTTATGTTTGTCCATTCGTATCTCCTCAAAAACATGAAGTTTTAACAAACTATTTAGATTTCCCATAAACATTTTAACGAAAACGATCGGCAAATGTTGGTTGGATAGTATAGGTATACTGATCTTAAATATTTTAAGACTTCAATTACATACTGTACGATTATATAGATGTTTGGTCCAATGTACCAACAATGAGACAGTATATATGTTCATTTCGACTCCTACTAAACCCTAGGGAGAATCAAATGAACATTTTTTACATAGTTTTCTCATTTTTTGATGATATCGAATATGTAGTTATAATTGGTATTGTGATGTAACTAACGGCAGTAGCAGTATTTCCATATTATAATATTGATTGTGTCTAATCTTCTGTTTTTTTAAATTCGCATTATTCACGACAAACGTCCATTTTGTTCTCGTTTACTTCATACAAACTCGGTAATGTTAAAGTAAAGAAGCACAAATACAGAAAAAGAGAACGTTGTGTACTAGAAAAGTCATTAGAATATTGTCTATAAATAAATTGAGCTGAATTGAATAGGTGACATCAAAATACAATGAAGAATGATAACGGATAATTATTGTGTAATACGGATTTAGCATGCTTGAAAAAGTTATGGAAATCAAAGTATGTAAAATTAAAGATGTATTACAACATATTGACCTGCGTCTTTGTTCAAAAGACTTTTCTATCAGTTAGATAATTTTGACGATAAAAGGTATCATTTCTTTCTATTTGATCTCATAGCTATTTGAGGAAAAATGGATAATAAATTGAATTATTTCGACTATTTTTTCAATTGCAAATTATGCTTGTGAGGTTTGGAACCGGACAAAGCTGGTTTTGAGATAAAAAACATGAAAGTAGATAATATTCAATTGTATACAGACTTTCTTCGAAGAGTAATTTTTACATTGTCAATGGTGGATCAAAAGTGGTTCATGATGGTCTCTTATTGTTGGCGTTATTATGACATGAATAGATGCAAATGAACACAATTCAGGCAAAAAGAATTATCATACATGAATAATAGGAAAAGAAAGAAGACTAAATTACTGAGTACAAAAGCCAAACTTTGAAATTATGGAGAAGGAAATAATAAAATGTTGCTTTGTTCACATTGCTTGAGACTCAAGTTACAAAAGACGTAGTTAGAGTTATGAAAGCAATTATTGAAATGTCAATAGATGAAAATAAAATAGGATCGCCGTGAAGAGAGATGAACAGAAATGAATGCAAATGATATGAAAAGAAAGAAAATAATAAGAAGCCATTTATAATGTCTGACGGAACAAAAAATTGTACAACACACGTGCGACTGAACTACTTCTCCTTCAATAGTTATATATTTCAGCTAATGAAAAAGAAAAGAACATAAATTTGGTCCTCGAAGCTTAAATATTCAGTTGACAACAAGTACAGTAATAATTCGTGGTGTAATGATGACAATATGTAATATGTATGTAATATATTTAATATATATCTATGTATATTAAAGTAAATTCCATTTTCGAAAATTGGGATATACATAACAAGGCAAATATCGAGCAGAACAGAATGAAAATGTTAATAATAATGAGAACGAACCCATACAAATACAACGGAGACCGGAAAAGTACATAAAACATCTTAGAGCTGAAACTACAGATTATTATATATGTGTATATATAATATATATAAGCCTAACTTTGCTGTTTTTATGGACTGTAACAAGGGTACTCTGTAAATTTGTTTGTAATGCATCTACTTTGAGTGTAGACTTTGCAGTTGATTATTCTTATAGTATTTTATACGTTACGCTAATTGTTGGGCTTTACGATTAGTTTGCTTTGCATACAGACAGAGAGACAGTCAGACAGATCTCTCTGCAAATTTATGGCTGCTCGTTTTGACTCACTATGTAGACAATAATAATATAATAATTAAGAATCTGAACCTGAGGTATGGCGTCGTGATTGGTACCATGTCTACTTTGCGCCCAATATATAGTTCAATTTATTCAATACACACTGTAACAATGGCCTCCCAATAAATCGGTATTAATAATAATGGTGACAATATAGTGACAAACTTCGAAAATTGGTCATAGTAATGACTATCAACACACTATTTTAACTCTCTCAAGAATTATTTTACAAGAGTAGCTTTTTATCTTTCGATTGCAACGGTTACTGTTAATCACCACTTTCTGCATACACCTACTACATCATCACTTGCGAACTCAAGGAGTCGAGAACCAGCCGAAGTGACTGACTAAACCTACGCATGTAAACAATATACTCATACTAAATAATACCCTATAGAATCATTTATAAACACAGCAAACAAATTCATTCCATGGAATAAACTTCTTCTAGTAGATTTCCTGTCTCATTAGCAACCATACAATGTCAAATTCTTACTGCACACAGCAATAGTCAGGATGCAATAAACAATTGCACACATTAATTCTCCCAATTCAACGCAAAACATAATCAATAATGACTCGCCCAATGTTGATTGCATGGGTTAAGTAAAGGTATCCAATACTTTCGGTTATTTGCTAGGTACACATTTCTACGCTATTGCTTCAGATGCACCTTACAAAGTTTCAGAGGATCGTCGCTTGTAGTCCCCTGCATTCATTGTGTTAAAATTAATTCAATTTAATACACACGGCTTGCTAGTTGCAAAATACAACTAACTACCTTAAAAACGCCAATTTTTTTAAACGCAATGTTTACAATTTTTAATTTTGATAAAATATAAGGCTGACTCTAAAACGTAAATCTGGTGAAGCAACGAAGTTAGAAAATGTCTTCACCTCAGTCTCACGTCAAAGTGTTTCTAGGAAAATTAAAGATTTCCCAATAGAAAAACTTTCACAGACTTTATTTTATAAATCGACAACAGTTTCAAAAACTAACTTAAATAATTAACCGGTTTGCATGTCGCAAGTACAAATTAATCTCACTGGTTACAATTGCTAATAACGTTTCCTTTATCGGGGCTTCTTTCGTGAAGAACCTATATAATTAGTTGAATATACTTGATATATAATCCATAATTCCTTTCAAATACTTGTTAATAAACAATTTTGCCGTTATGTGTTACTAGTTATACATTAAAAGTTTTGTTGGTATGATGCGTTGATAGTTTCTTGAAGTCGGTCGGATATAGGATTAAGCCAGGTCGTAACCGTAAGGGCCATTCCAGAGAATGCGTAGAAAGTTATGCGACATTTTCTTCCTTGACTTTGCCGCCATCCCCTTCGGATACAAAACGCTTGCGGCCACTGTAATCCAATTATGGCTCATTAAACAACCATTCCAATAAAACTAATTCCCAATAAATTAATTATCGCTAAATTGTATAACTATCTTACCGAACGGGAACTTGACGAACCACCTCATCAGACACAAAGTTATGGCGTTGTGCTTTGTTGACAAAACGCTCGATCAATGAATATGCAGCCGGAACATCGATGCAAATGTCTGGAAGATCTTCATACACACGGAAAAATCCCTGAGTCATGCAAACACAAAAGATTAGGTTTTTTTCTTCGAAATTCACAATGACACATCTATGAATGTATAACTCAAAACTTGTTAAGTGGCTAATATATTGTACTTACACGTTGCATCTGGTCCGGTGTAACAAGACAAGAATTAAAAAGAGATTTTAATAAGCGACAAATAGAATCTTCTACTGTCTCTGACATTGCTTCCAACGCCATTACGATTGCCTAAAACAATAAATTCAGTCTCATTAAAAATACAATACTTAGCGCAATATTATTTTAATTATGACATAATAAAATTTTTACTTCGTAGACGAGTTCGTGGTGGAAGTGCGGCACTTCCAGTTCACGCAAGCATCGCATGGCTTCAGTAGTGTCATTGGATGACAAAAACTCCTGTAACAACATATAAATTCGGCGGCTGAGTGCCTTGACAGGCTGAGCACCACCACCGACACCCCACACATTGTTCAGGCGGAGAATGCCAATTTTATCAACCAGCAGTGACATTGAATGCGTCATAGCTGACCTTTGATGACAAAAGATACACAAAATTAGCAATGAATTAGATCTATTTTAAATATGTAAAGGTAAGATATAATCTGAATAACTTACTTCGAGTGTTCGTTCAGGGCCATATTTTTCCATGACTGAACATAGTTCACGGAAATACAGTCGTCGGCCACTGCCCGAGCTACGAAGTTCCCAAGGATTGTTGGAGCATCAGGAGCATCCAAAATTAAGTCTGGGAGGTTGATAAGAAGATCCTCGAATCCTAAGCAATGTAATTATTCACAACCATTTAGTTACTCATACTCATACTCTCAATTTCAATCAACTTACAATTCTTCGTTTCATTTAATTTTATGAACCTTTCGCAATATCCTCGGCGGATATTGTTTCCTCGGCCAAGTCTGAGATCAATACGGAAGTCATTTCACGATGAGATGGTTTATGATCCATAGCAGCTTCCACTGCAATCATAATGATCTGCGCAAAATAAACGCACAAAAGACATTAAAACTCATTATCCAGTAATTAACAAGCTTCATAAAATTCCTTTTTCTTTTCACATTACTTACTTTGTGCTTTTTGTCACCGATATTCATTTCGTCTAACGCGGCGATCACCTCACTGGTATCCCCGTGCTCAAAATACTCCAGTACAATGCCTTCGACATTTTTCTAATAAAATCAATCAATACATGTCATTGTCACGTTTCAAATCACCAGAAGTGTCCCACACATTACAATTTGAAAAAGAAATGTTTGACACATTAGATGCATACCTGAATATCCTCTTCAGACATTTCCGGAATGATAGCTTCTAGGTGGATGTCTCCGTTATCTAAAGATTCAGAATCGTAGTTAGGATCCTTGTAATCCAATGCTCCGTCGGCACTAAGCTCGGACCCGTACGCACCCCAAGTCCCTTTTCCTCCAGCACCGCCTGAAAGTAATCAAAAATTCATGTTATTTATTTACAATGACCATTGGAGGTTATCCACGTACTAGATAGAAAGAAAATATCATAGCAACAGCACATACTACAAGGACTATAAAATAATATGATTATTACATGCACAGGCAATCTGAACATTCACTTTCAGTTACTATTTGTAAACATAAGTACTGATAATAATTACTTAGCCAATAAACCACTCACTATCAGTGAATCAACGCTGCTGTCATGTATTTTTAGCCTTCCCTTCCACACTTTATGTTTTATTCAGTCGCTATGTATATTTATAATATCAAGCTGCATAATAATATTCCTATTAGTTGTACAATAGTATTGGTATTGCTGGCCGAATGTAAACGATATACAATAATTATTATCTTTGTGTCTGTTTACTCATTAAACCTAGTGGTTTACTCAGCGGTTTATGAGCAGAGCAGAAAATTCATAGATAATAAAAGTCCAAGTTTGTTGCTAGCATGATAATAGTTCTCCGACGACTGTTCCTTCTCCTACTACTCCTACCGATATCAACACTTCTAATTCTCCACTCCTTCCATGTACATCAGGGCACGTACAATTCCCCTGTGCACTCACAATACTACCACAAGAACAGTTGCGTTTTGCTAACAAAGACTTTAGCATGACAATAGTGCAGAGACAAAGAGACAATGCTCAACTCAATTAAAAATTACTGATATATGATAAATATTATTAATGGGCAGAGTGCTACAAAGATATGACAGAGATCTAAGGACTTCCTACTCGCATGAAACGCTGTTCAAGAATAGCTTCGTTTCCTCACCAGCTCCCAACGTCTGAAAATGGAGGAAAGAATTGATACAAGCAGCCGAGTTGCAGCGTAGTAACAAAAAGCGAATCTGTCCATCCAGGTACTTTTAAACCTTTAGAGACTAGGAGAAGAGCCTAAGACTTGAACGTGTGCACACACGGACAAGACTCAACTACACAACCATACTCATATAATACACAATCCTCTCTCACACAGACTCCAGACACAGAAGCAGAAATAACCCTTGCAGTCCTACACCACACCAGCTGCACAGAAGTAGATGCATCTTCCCTATAATTCCCTACAAATTCCCTATAAATGTATAGGCGAAAAGCGAGTTTAGTTTATACATACAAATACAACTAGAAACTCTACAACATGATGTCACACTCACATTCACACAGCAACAACGCAAAGAAACGCTCCTGCTGCTGCAACGGCATCGCATCAGCAACTCAACAACATAATATTATTATTATGCTGTATTATGCTATGGTGGTCTATATGGTCATAGCCTACACATCCAGATCCAGCCCGGGTTGTATATAAGAACACGTATGTAATGTATGGTACGTGTGATACCATTTCCCATTGAAGATCAATACGAGGAGTGCGAAGGGCAAAGCAAGGATTTTCAGGGCACTTAGCAACACGGAATATTTTGTCTGCCTGGAGCCGCACACGCTCCACTCCACACTACTGACTGACTGGCAGAATATGCGTAGCAAAAGCAAAACCAATAGCAAACCCCATGCACCATCATCATCCTTTCATCCTCATCAACATCGTCGTCAACAACCGTGCCACTCTTTTCCCTTTAACACGATAGTCCAGATCCTGTAGTCAATAGCAACAATGCAACGCTGGCTAAAATTATTCCTATAGATACAGCTGCATGGCTTCCTAAGTTCCTAAAACTAAAACGATTCACTGTGCATGGAAATACCATTATAGTATTGCATCACATTGTATGGAAATGGAATTACACTGGCTTTTTCCATTCCATTCAACATATCCAACCCAACTCCAAACTCTGACAGTATTAGGCCCAAGAATTACGCCAGTGTAGAATCAGAAAAGAAAGCCTGCTCCGTTTCGTCGGACAAAATTCAATGCCAAGGCCAAAAGGAGAAGGAAGAATGGTGTGCAACTCTAATGCTATACAATGTGCTAGTATGGCAGTCATGTCATCGTGTCCTACAACTTTAACTCCAACACAACCCCCCCCCCTTCTTCCATTCTCCTGTTGTTGCCTGCCAAGCCAACATAGCACCAACTTCAACCGCGGACACCATGAAAGTCGTTCGCAAAGCTGCTGCGCATTCAAACCTCTGTCTATATCATATAGCAGGAATATATAAATAGTCACATACAGCATTACATGTAAGATATAACTAAACCCATTTCCCTACATTGCAAGCATTACATACAACATTAAATTAACCATCATCATCATTATTACTGTCTATCTTTAACTAAATATAAATTCCTAAAACCACAGCTTGAAACATTCCCAGTATCTCCCCACACTCATTCCGTCTTTCTCTCCAGGAATGGTAATCACTACTGCAGCACACGCTAAAAATCTTTATTACACAACTGGGCACTATCTGCACTTTGATAAATGAGGTGCATGGTAATGGTATATAGCAAATGTCCAGCAACAACAACGCAATTACAATTTACAATTACTACAAGCAAGGGAGGACGTGCATAGGTAAATAGTACCTCTGTAGAGCTAAGCACTTGTGCAACTTAGCATTATATGAATGAGATTGCTGAATATTTTATCAGAGAGAAGTACATGACAAAGCGTATAATATATACCAACAACATCACTACAACTTTGTTGGTCAACTTTTGCGAATTACCTACTTAACACTGTAAACAAATTATTGCAAAAAATTAAAAACAAATGCAAACCTTGAACATTTCCTATTCACATAGATAAACACAAAGAATTGCGTTGTTGCTGCCACACGGCCAACAGATACAACCGCGTGTGTGTATGGTCGTTCCATTATTTCAACTTATTCATAAGCTTTTACTTGTTTGTGGTGGTGGTGTGGTATTTATCTCCTGCTTATTTATACGCAGTACATTGCCACATTATGCTAACAATTTTAATAAATGGGCAGCTGAGAATCTTTTAAGCAAATTTTACAAACAGGTACACGTATGCATGTATCCATGGAATTTATTTAAAAATTTAAATGTGTATATACCTACTCTATCTATGTATTACCCATAGCTTAAGCATGCTTATGATGATTATGCTACTTGTTCGTAAACATCATATTCCATGACAAAATAATATTACTGTATATAAGCTTTAAAAAAACTTTCAATTGTAGGAAAACTAGCTTTGTTTTCAAAATCACGATAGCGTAGCTGGAGTTCACATACATAACGAAAAATTTATAAATCGTCGGCAACTTTCAGAAAACAACTCACCTGCCCAGCAATAATCTTTTGTTTGCGGTATGCAATATATAGCATCATTCAATATCATTTACATTTAACAAGCATGATTATCTGTTTGCGTTTACATTACTTACACCCTCAAAATATCAACCAATACGAGTCAATATTTTTAACTTATTGCAAAAGCGATATACAACTAGAATGCATAATCCGATTTTATACAGTTGCCTCTTATTTACTCAAATAATAATGTACTAATTGCAAAAACCATGCAACTAAAACAATAAATTATACTCTCGATCCTTACGGATGAACATGAAATGTTTTCAGTTTTCAACCTTATTATTGAGTTGCGTGGCAATATTTACAATGCAATGGTAACTTCAAGTCACGAAAAGCTGAATTGGCCATATTTAATGTTGTGATATGGACAAGTACAAAAAAGCAATTTGCTTGATTGCATAATTAATAATAAGAGTCGTTAAGAAGAATTAGAATCACTCTTAATTATTGGACTAATTTACATGTGTAACGATCAAAGTTGATATTTAAATTGCTATAACTGCCTTATCGATATCAAGTAGCATTGCTCATAGTGGTTTTTCACCCTTCCATATTAATAATCAGCTTTTCTTGACTGTAAAATGGTGAACTCTCTTACAACCACTGACAAAAAGTTGTTTATCAACATTCTGGTTGTTATTTGCAACTTAGTTCTACATACAACATTTAAGCTTATTCACTCAAACAAAAACCATTTGTAACAAATACTCCATTATAACTAAATGAATATTGCGAAAGTGTATTCAAGTGTAAAATTAATTGAGTAAAACAAAATGGCTCTTCAATAGAAGTATTAAATTAAAATTAAATTAAAAGTTTACAAACTTTTTGTTTAACCAGAAAACTAATCAAAATCCAATGAAATAGTTCAGTTTTACGCTAACCATATTTAACAAGATTAAAAGCATTTTGTCATTGAATTTGTAATAAACTGTAAAACTCGTATTTGCATCACATCGCACTAAGTTAGGATAAATTTCCTAGTACTCAGATCCCACAAAATACGAACGCTAGGGCTAATTCGATTCAACGAACTGTTTTATCTTTTAGATGCTAATAGAATTTCGCTGCCTTGAATGTCTTTTGTACGACACAAAAGAGTTAGTTAGAAAGTCATGAGACCGAAGTCTTCCAAGCAGTTAAGAGTACAAGTTTTCCCATAATTGGTTTATTATTTCTCCTGAAACTCCGAATACCTTATTTCTTTTGGTGTAATTTAAGGTTTTGCAAATAGCATTAGCATCACAAAGTCAGAAGAAGCAAACAATATGGTTAATTAAAACCGTCACCCTGTTTCCATGTAGCTAATGTGGCATCGTGCAATCAAGCAGACTTGAAAGCACATTTATTTTGTTCAGCAAAGGCTGACAAAGAACACAAAGACATCAAGCACTTCAGAGCATGTAGTACGAAACGATGCCAGACAATATTATTACATTACCATTAAAGTTGTTTTGTTGGTTACTACCTAATAATTATTAGTGATTGTGAGTTAAAAGTGCTGGCTTTAGTCTGTGTATTGTATACCTATAGAACAATCAAATTGTACTGGTATAAAAATACTAACTACATGAAATTCAAAGTGTATAATATTGCAGTCTCTTGCAGGCTGGTTGACTCTGGCCTTTTCTGTCACTGCTACACATTGTGTTCTTTTACAATATTATATTAATGGATTGGCTCATAGATTTTGGAGACTCGTAATGTTTTTTAGAGTGTATAGAATTGGAGTGAGACTCTGGTAACAAAATATGAGTGTGCTCATCAGAGCCAGAGCATGGTCGTCATTCGTCACAAGAAGCCATAGCTGTTGAGTATGAGGATTCAGCAATATTTTGATTATAGAAAATGTAAAGTACGAAATGGGAGACAGAGACAGTGAGAGCAAGAGGAGGAGAACAGGCTGAGGCTGAGGCTGACGAAGAAGTCGACGAAATAAAGGATAGCTATATAAAGTCCACGAAGCAAACTAACTACACACCACACCACTACCACCACCACAGCCAACATGAACCAAGACTAATCTTCTTATAGTTAGTTGCTTTCGACCTCCTTTCCCAATCTATGCTTCGGGGTTATGCAATGTAATGTATTGCATCAATGCTTGACAATACATCTCGCCTGCCACTATCCCAGGTCAATGACATTTGTACGCATCGTTGTGTCATGATAGCCCTCATCTTTCTGTAAACATCTCGAATAAACCAATGAATTCAAATGTATATAGATCTAACAATAAGTATATCGCTTTTATCGCTACACCACACAGACACACACACTGTGTTTAATGTTTAGTTTGTGTAATAGTTAAACACATTTACACACTGTCCTAAACACTCAAGTCAAATCAAGCCGTGTAGCATCACGTAGCGTCAATCGGTATTATGATTCTAGCAGCCAAGCCCAAGTCAACACACTATCTCTTCTGTAGTCTCAGTCTCACTAAAGCCCCAACAACACGTCGTCATCACTAGTATATGAACAAAGGTGATCAACATCAAATCCAACTTCGTATTTATAAAGCAAAAAATGAAACTTATTCTTTATTCTATTACTACACCACAGATATCTGCATTTTTAGCGCTCAGTTTTTAGAAGATTGCCCATGCCTCCTTAAACATTAAATCAACTTCATGTTCGTACCTTACGACAATTCAATCCCTGTGGAAAGATAATAAGATTCCATGCTAATTTAATAATTCATCACTTTTAATCCATTTTTGGACCACAGGGATGATATGTTGAGCCCACTACTGACTGTAAATTTAATTTAAGTCTATATAATATTATAAATTTGCCCGTAAACCGTTTCAGCATTTCAGCCACAGAGAAAGAGACAGAACTAAACTAACATGAATTATCTCTTGGATTACTTTCTTACTTTTTGGTGTGGCACCATTCACCATTTTCGATTCGGATGCTTTTTGAGGATGGAGTTGAGTATACTTTAGGCACTTGCATTGCTCACACTAGTGCGACATACTACATTGCAATTCTACGAACAGGAATCATATGAAATGTGGTTGTGTAGGTAATTGTAGTTTGCAAAATTTCAACAATCTTTTAAACCTTCTAGACTTAAACGCTTACAGTTGAAATACCAGCTAATCAAGTTTAACACTCACAGTACTCTACTAGCAGTTTCATATCTAAGTCGGTAAAGTGCATCAGCAAAGTACATCCTTAATATATGCACATAATATTACTGCATTTACCTACACAAACAAACAGGGCAATTCTATTCCCACAATATTCTATTATATAGTGTACTCATTTTTAGCACCTTGTGTCATTATAGCTTTTAGCCATTAGAGTTATGACTAGACTGCATACTGACACAATGTAAAGTGTATTGGCATAGTAACAGTGGTTTTGTGAGTGAATGCGAATATTATAGCAAACGAGTAATTTTATTGTTTATATCAATATGGTTCTACAGCACCCATTTATTTAGCTAAACATACAATACTTGCAAAGACTCAATTCAATATACTGGTGCATGGTTTACAACACACCAGAATACATAGCATGTACAATTCAAGGACGTGTGTGATTCGTGTGATGCCTATAATATAGCCTCTTAATAATTTCGTTTTAAAATAGTTACCTTATTTACCTACTGTATTTGTACAAGTAAGCTCAGAAACGAATGTTAGGACATAAAATGCTAGTTTATTGGAGTAGAGGATTTTGTTATTCCATTCGTAAATTTTATAATCACATAAAATATTGATTTAGTGGAAATACAGAGCTAAAATTATGTACATAATATTCAGACTACAACAGCATAGTCTTTGCGATTGTATGCATCAGAGTTTTTTAAACATGAAGATTATCTTTAACACTTTAAATGCATGTAAGGGTTTCTAGTTTCCACAATGTGTAAAAGCATATGGTTCCATATTTTCGCGATCAGGAGAATTTAGAGCCACATTAACATGGTACTTATTTATAGTTTAATGACACGTAAAAACTATGAAGTTCCCACACACTCTCTGAAATCTTTAATCCATCTGGCACATAAAACTGAACGGCATCAAAAGGACAGGGTATCCCACCACAATCACATAAAATGCACTACTAAACCAACTGCTCACTTATAAAACAACTCAGATGAGCAAGATACAACACACTACATGAACATGAACAAGAAACTAGATTCTCCTCCAGACAAAAAACCACGCATCTGCATGTAAATGTAACAATAGAGTATGAATATTTACGGACTGATTTAAATGTAGCACACTTACCACTTACTAACTTACCCATTTATATCCTACAAAATTCATTTGTAATGTTAACGAAGTTTTTAAGTTTAAAGCACTCTGTACACTATCCATCTAAATTTCAATTATTGGAATAGGTGCCTCCAACAAAGAAATGCTGGCCTGGTGGTATTAAAACTCTTTGCTTGCTTAAGCTAAGCTTAAATCTTGGTGTTTATTGTCGGAGTGGTTGGCTAAGTAAGCTTGAATCCCCTCCGATGCGTACCTCCCCCTACTTTTGGTCTATCCGATGTAAACAGAGGTGACCTTGACGCATCCAAGAACTAACAATGAGTTCCACCACACAAAAACCATTTTCTACATATACACATAATATAAACAAGAAGAGACGAATCTTCTCACAAAAAATCCCAACTGCTAACCAACTAATACACAGATGAAATATAGACGCGTTTCACATCCTCTGAACTATACAAATAGTATAATCTTGTCTAAACTTAACCCTTTTAAATCGACTCATGCATGCACAGCAAATCTTCCCTTTACATGGTGTGTAGCAACAAAAATGATAGTTTGCTTTTTTGCTTTATTAATAGTAATATAATATTAAAGCAACAATAAACCTATAGCCACAACTTAAACCACGTTTCAACTGATGAATTCTCAATACGCAACATCACTGTATCATCAAACATCTATATCTAAGAAGGATAATGCATTGAGCATTATATTATTGTACTTATCCACATAGTCAGCAAGATGAAATTAATAAATAAATTACTAATTAAGCTCTTACTAGACCGTATATCAACTCATTCTTTTGACTACAATTTAATCTTTTTTCTTCTTTTATGAAAAATACTATCGAATACAAGTCTTTATTGTTATTTAATCTGCGTTATAAACACAATTATATTCAACTTTAATCTTTACACGTAATCTTAACATGTATCTGTTGCACAAGAGAATACAGATAAGAAGATACCAAACTAACTAAAACCTACTGTATCTTTAGACGCACAATTAATTCTCTCGAACGCCATAAATCCTGAAAGTTGTTGCACCAATGAAGTATTATACCGATACAAGTAATAATTAATTGTCGACTAAATCACTCTTCTATCAAAGAAACATGGAAACATTGGCTTTCGCTTTCTGTACAGAATTTATTTCGCAGAATTTTTGAAATATTTGTTACGACCTTACAGATTTTTTAGTTCTAAATCCTTAACATTAAAATAAATACATGAATTCCTTTTACCTAACTGAGATTAAGTTACATGGGAACAGCTCGTCGCTATTTCATGAAAACGCAAAATATTTTTTGTTGCATGACCCAATAGTGCAATTTGTAAAACTGCTTGGACCTTTGCCCAGAAATACTAATATTTAGATAGAGAATTTAACGGTTGACTGTGGCTATTCTTCTGTTGATGTAGGTGAGAGGTCACATCATTACGTGGACAAAATAGTAAATGCGCACAACTTTTTTATATTTAATGATCAGCAAAGAAATACAATACTGTCTTCATTATCGTGCTGGTCATCATCGTTAGACTACTGTGATATCTTTCTTGTTATAAATAAGAATGTGTCATGTCAAAAATATTATAGTGTATAGTCTTCATTATTATTAATATGAAAGACGATAGTTTTCCTGAGTTGACGTGTTAATGGTAATAAGATCCCCGTCTTATTCACTGCCTTTACTAGTTGGACTCTGAATCCAATAATAGTGGGAATCAATTCGGATCGGGTAGCAATTACGGCAAATGGTATTGTCCAACGCTTGTACCCGGATTTATTTGTGGAGCATCGTTCGTTTGTAGAGCTCAACGACAGCAGTGTATCATGTTACGGTGAATCAACTTTTAATCTTGATGGCGTATATTGTTTGGCAAAAACAAAGGGTGTATGATCCTTGAGCCAGCTTCAAATTGGTGTATTAAGTACGCTAGGCCCAAGAAGTGAATAAGAGACGCCACAAAACAATTGCAAATTATGACTCACCACCACTACACTCAGACAAAGATAAGACTAACTAACACCAACATTAAGAAAGAACAAATAACAATGCTCATGCAGCAGCACTAATAACACAAAATGCTGCAACAGCAATACCAATGCAAACACATGACATTACATATTCAATTTCGCATAAACACAATAACAATTTTCTCATAAAATAGAGTTCATACTCTAATGGGCATGGATTCGTGCTAGGAATTAGATATTTGCTGTTTACTATGCTTCCTATAAATATTCATAGCTGGGACATTGAGCCTGAAATACACTACACACATCAACATGCAGCAAGCAAGAAAGGAAGGGGCATTTAAGTTGACGATTGCCAATAATTGGCACCTTACCAGTGCTGAATTGCGTATTTACATTCACCATGATATAACTGACACTGTTATTTCTCTCGCCAATAACACAACCATCGAAAAACAACTGCAGATTCTAAAACTAACTCGGAGTTCAATATGTTACACATAGGGAAAGGAAGGGTTGGATCAACAGAGAGGTCCTCAATCCTCAACAACAAAATACATAATATGTACATAAAGATAATTTGGATCTTGGGTGTATAGTATCCATCCATGTACTGTAAAATCATGTAAACAAAACAAAGGACAGCTCGATGCATTTGGGTTGCTTTGGAACACGCTACATATTTTACGTTACTTTACTACCACATACTATCATTACAACAACCTACCAACTATCCAAAGTCACGAAGACAAATACTACAACTCTACGCAGTTTTCTACTCCAGAAAAACGCAAAATGAGTCGTTTACCCCACACTTTACGCAAATGCGTGATGCCACAATAGCACAAACATTAACGTTACAAACAATTTACAGCAAACAACCCTTGAAGTATATATTTGTCTTGCCAAAATGTATAAAATCTCTGCATTCATTTCATGCGTCTACTGATCCGCCCAAATAAACATAATTTCATCCACATCATACCATGTATTATCTTCTTTGCTTAGGTAAATAGCACCTGTAGCAAAAGTAGCAACAGTAAAGATGACATCTGTGTCTAGAACTCCAAAATCACTTCTTCCATTTATAAAACTAGAAATTGAGAATTTACTGGAGGGTTGATGTTATTTTTTTCATACACCAAAAGGATGAAAAAACTGAGACTGCTTGCAACGAAATGCCTACTATCACTGCGCTCCCATTTTGTGTTGTTGTGGGTCTAAAAATACCAGTCGTTTTCTGCTTCACTCATTATCCCCACTCCTACCCTACCATTATTTACATTACCTACAGACGATTTCTGTAGTATTTGCATAGATTACATCTTGTTTTTCACTATGATCACAGAACTCAAAATACAAACACACCTACATTCCCTCTTCTAAACAAATCCTTCTTTTGACGTGATTAACTTGTAGTAATTATAATAGCTCTATTTCAGATGCTACAAGGCTAATGGCTAACAAACTGTTGTATATATCACGTATAATTATACTTGACGTATGTAACACAAAAACAAAATTAACGAGTTTAAATCCTTTACTGAAATGTAGTAAAAACATGCCAAATATGGATGCTTAAATAAAAGCCAAACACTACAAGCAGAGTGGGTGAGTTTACTCATAATCAGCTTACAATACATAACAAAGAAAAGAGATATCCAGGCAACTAAAATAATGACAATATTTACTGCGTTGGAGCTTTTAGAGATGCTACTTACGTTACTTTGCTCTACTACAAAGTAGACGTAGTAGCACTACTAGAAGAATTAAAGATCCTGTACAGAATATTAATTTAAATTCATTTGTCGCTTTGATGCTAGTAAAAATAGCTGAGCGTAGAAACGAAATCTAATAAATTTAAAGCTGCTTATAAAAATCCCACTTTTTGGTTGAGGCTGGTTGGTAGTCGTAGAAGCAGGAATAGAAGCTTGAAGATCACATACACATACACATCATAGTCCAACTTGAACATAAGAATACCTACATAGAAATAAATAATCAACTGCACATGAGATGAGACAGACTACATGACAAAGAAGCTACTACTACTAGCCAGGGCTAGGGCCAGGCTACTATATAAACTGTTTTGTTGTTATTGTTGTTTTTTTGGATGTGTTTTTATAGCAAGGAGATTCTGGGCTGAACTTTTCGTGTTAAATATACTGGTAGTGCAGCATTTTGGACATACAGAGGAGAGAGAGAGGGTGAATGTCTATTCCACCAACCAAGTAAGTAACCGTGCCTAAGTAGCAGACAATGAATGCATAGCAACAGAGAGGAATGAAAACAGGTACAGAAGAGTCTTACAGGTAGGTGTTGTATAAATGTATAGGTAAACCTTAGATGGATGTATTTTGTGTATATATCCATAGCACTTCTACTCATACAACTATTTTACTTATCGTATGCGAGAGAAGGCACAGGCACTCATCCTTAAG
>JAQFYB010002233.1:0-25949 GCA_034694085.1 Pogonognathellus longicornis | reverse complement strand
ATAGTAATTAAAACAAACTCCAAAAGCAACTGGAACAGGAACTTGTAAATGTGGATAGTAATTAATTAGTTTTCTATACTACAATGCTGACTCACTGACCTTTAGATTTGTTTGCAACACAAAGATTGCAAAAAACATACGTATTGTAAGTTCTAAATCATTTATCTGTATAAGCACATAGGTAAAAGCTTTTTGTATCACACATTACATTTACGCTTCAGTTGTGTTGTGTGTAGTTAAGAAAAAACATGCAAGCTTCAAAATTCCGTCAATGAGAACATTAGCTGGGTGAAGGTGAAACAAAGGATTAACATTGTTATGTCATGGTATGCTACACAACACCGGAAGCATACTAATCCTAATTAATAATGTTATTAATATGCTTTATGTTAAATTTCAGTTTAATTATATTAGGCATAATAAAATATAGATACTATTACTATTTAGAACCTAAGGAAAAAAATTATCTTCACATGTGAATGGGTATATCTGTATAATTTAAAGAAGATAGGGGTGAAGATAATTTTTTCTGGATGTGCTCCTGTTCAAAGTAGTTCATAGTTGTAGATCACATATTGGGGGACTCGAGGAAAAAGGAAAAGCAATTACATAATTACCCATACATAATATATATATAAAGCCATTCGCACACAGAAAAATGTCAGGTCATTTGAGAGAGATAGTAATTTTATCTAATGCATAGTCCAAAAGTTTTCGGGGAGGGGCTTCAGTCCTTAAGCTCCCTCTAAATACGGCACTGACTATGCAACCATTATAGCCAATAATAATAATATATTTACAACCGCATGACTACAGAATATGTGGTCTTAATTTAATAACTTAACAATTTTTGGCATGAAAAAAATGCTATTGAATTGGATGCTCATTGAAAGCAAACCTACATATACTTACATAAATTCGGTCATATTTGACCTGGATTTATTGAACTTGGATTATTTAATTAAGAATCTATTAAATATTCATATTAATTTGTATGCAATAGTAGAATGGAGACATTAGATTTGTACGACTCAAGGCTAACCTCACATCAAAAGCTTTAAATCCATCTCAGCAATGAGTTTACAACGACTAATAGCAATAATAATTACTTGGAAGTGAAAAGAAAAGTCAATCAATCATTCAGAAGCTAATAAAATAAAAACTCATAATAATACGAGTTAAGACACTTGTGAGGTAGTCATGTAAGTCATCAAACAACAATCCGATGATTTATGTATTCTGTATTATTCAGTATGCAAATATGTATCTAGCAATTTTGCAAACAAGTATCTTCTTGCATCCAATTGCATGCAACAATTGTTTCAACTTCCAAGTAGGTAGAATGCATCAAGTGTCATACACAATCACAAACAAATTAACACTCTTTATTACTATGTGATTACTCTGATTACCTACAGGTGAATGTATCTGAATCTGTATCACATAAACACCAAAAACAGCTCACAATAGTTTTTCATTGTCGTCGTGGGTGTATATTCATTACGACCCTTCAAGGTCGCATTATAGCTCTCTCTCTCTCTCTCTTTCTGGATACCTTAGTAATCAATAGAATGTAGATTTTTCCAGTTTATAAACATTTTAATGTATTTTACAAACAATGTTTTATTATCATCTTGTCATCAGATTTTTTTAGATAATTAAAAAATTTTATTATAAGAAAAATGTACAGATTGATTAGTTCTGGGTTGCAATAAACACACAAGTTAATAAACGCAAATTATGTACACCTACGCAATTATTATCTTACACTATTACACACTACATCACATTGAAATAAAATGTATATGGCTATTAATAAATATGAATGCACTAAAATTAGAAAAATTGTCTTAATTGTAGACATAAAATACATTTATTTGTACCATACATACACAAGTTAATATTTCAGCAAATAAATACATACATACACAACATGCGTTGGTGTACATGCAAAAAGCATACATTATTACGAATGTTGCAAGCTTAACGACTTAACCTTTCTTCTCCCATGACTTTATCTCATGTATACGTAACATAACCTTTCTATGATCGATATTAAATGCACGATGACTATCAATTTCCTCACCCCACCTGCAAAAAACGACTTATCAGGAAACGCTTCATAGTATTAGTCATTCCATACACATATATATACACTTATGTGTATCTGTTGAGGATTCTTGCAAATAAAGATAGGAGCTTATCATACCAATAAGCAAAGATGCATGACCTGAGATATCTAACTGGTGTATGTCAGTTGATTGTAATGTATTGTACATAGTATACAATAATAAATGTATACAAGAATTACACATACAAGAATAAAAGTATATAGGTACGTCATCACATTATCTTAATGTTTATGCATACACACCAGCATCATTTTGTGCATGGGCCATAATCAATATAAAATATATTTATTTATACGTAGACCCAGACAGTAGACACTGGACAGGTAAAGTCAATTATTGCTATGAATGCTATATACATACATGATTTTTTTAAATCTCCAAGTCTCAATTTAATTCAGACACATTAAGGACGTTATCCAATAATATTATATAAAAAAATATTGTAGCAAATCTACCAGTACTTATGTTAAAGATTTATCCTTTGTAAAGCAGTCCAGAGCTCAATCTGCGCAAATATTACAGGTATATTAAGGTAATACTATTATTATAAGTACCTAGGTATATAAATAAATGCCTACACTTCCCTACTGAGTCTATGTAAAAATCCATTCACTTTACGACCTTAATGACCTTACTATTTCCGTTTCGTATGGTCATCTCTAAGCATTGAGTGTATGTGTAAACTACAGATTACTTTTTACATAGAAACATTATACACTAACTATTGTACTAGTAACACTGTAGCAATTCAAGTGCAACTTCTACTTGAGAATAAACAAAAACTTGGGTGGTCACCCATTAGCAAGCTGATAGATTCGCAATACCTTGTAATGAAATGCAAAGATTTGTTGAACGGGTATATAAATCCATGCACTTACCCACCAAAAATCATCATTCACTTTCCAGCTTCAGTTCCAATTCGAACTCTCAATTCCTCTCTCATCTCCTTTTGTGTTTTACACAACCCAAAACCAAAATCAACATGAACGCTTTCGTCGCTGTAAGTTTTCATGAAAATTTCTAAAAATCCGAATTTAAAATTGTAAAATACTAATCAAAATTTCCATCAATGTAAAATAAATCGCTAATAATATTTTTCGTTTTGATAAAGGTCCTTGCCCTCGTCGCCGTTGCCCAAGCCGGAGTCTTGGCCCCAGCCGGAGTTGCCTACTCCTCTGGACCACTCCTTGCCTCCGCCCCAGTTGCCTATGCTCAACCCGCCGTAAGTTTTCCTACTGCCTTCACTCGAACTTTCTTTATTTTTAAACATTTGAATTTACTTTTTAAACTTCGGGTTTTTCGTTGTTATTAATTTTTGAATTTAAATTTATAGATCGCTGCCATCCCAGCTGCCACCTACACCGATAACCGCATCCGCGTCTCTCAATCCGTCCGTCCAGTCGGAGTTGCCGTTGCCCAACCCGCTTATGCCGTCGCCCAACCCGCCTATGCCGTCGCTCAACCCGCTCTCATCCGCTCTGCCCCAGTTGCCGTTGCCCACGCCCCAGTTGCCGTTGCTGCCCCAGCTGTAAGAATACAATTTGAAAATCGAATTTTAACAAAAATAAACTTAAGCATCTAAGCATTTACATAAGATTTGAATTTCAAGATATTTAATTGCTATTTGTTCTCTGTACTAAATAAAGTATGGCTACCAACAGGTTCTCGGAGCCCCAGCTCTTGCTGCCCCAGTCGGAGTCTCCTATGGAGCTTACGGAGGAGTTATCGGTTAAACTCTCATTTACAGACTGAAAACACGCTCACTTAGCTCAAAATTATTTTTATGTAAATGATTTCGTTGCGTTTGTGTATTTATTACATTGTTGTACCTGATGTGGCGTTAAGTAAATAAATTGGCGAATAATAATTCCTTCTGTGGCAGCGCTTCATTTGCATAGAAATTGCCCCTTGTAATTTAACTATCTATATCAATAAAGGTGGCTTCATAAATTCACTTTCTTGCATGACACAGCCATACATAACGTACTTGTGCGATCTAATAATGTATCTACTCTTATATAGGGGATCAAATTGTTGTAACTTACAACTTAATATTTACATCTGATTGATTCACAAGTTACCTGTTCACAAGTAACATGATGTATAAATAGTTACATATACATTAAACGATTTTATATAAAATGCATTACAATTGCAGCACTTTTATATAGAGAGAAATGGCAAAAGACGCACACAGGTTTAGTGTTTATTTAAATAATCTCACCAACTAACTTCTAAACTGTAAAGATTCATGAAAAATTCATGTCAAATTAGACAGAGACATGTACATACATGTAGAACAGCTAATTTAGTCATTACTACAAAGAATGATTAACATTTTAAATTGTATCTGAATTAGGGACTCGTTTTATTAAGATGCCCCAATCCTGCCCAAAACTTACACGGGATGTCTTACAAGGAAATTACTTGAACTCTGGAAAGTACCTTTTAAAGACAAAAATTGTTTTAGGGCTTACCAGCTATTTACTGTTACTGCTATGCAAAAAACTGCATGTATATTAGTATGACCAGATTTAGTTAATTTAAGTACGAATTATATGTACCCATTTTACATCTATAGGCAAAAATCTTAAGTATGGGGAAAATGCTGTTAATTCTGATTTTTTAAATTAAAAATGGAATTACATATGAAATAATTTTAGAAGGGTTACAGTTTTTGTGTATATGGTAGATAAATACTTCTTTTACCTCCACGTGACTTTATATTAAAATTGATATTTGCGAAATATTTTTTTTCTTGTATCAAAATAAAGCCCTATGTAGTTGAGTACGAAAAGTTGTTCACTTCGATGATTTTTGTGTCAGCTCAAGAAGCTGGAAGGGTTACCATTTTTTCAGAATAAGTGCTTAATATACTCAAGATTTTGCTGAAAATTAATCAAGCAATTTGCTATTTGCGAAGTAGGAATTTTTTTAGTAACGAATTACGTGTCTTATCCGATAGGCTCTAAGTTCCATTTCGTAAAATAGTCCAAAATAAATGTTGCAACTCAAAAAAGTACTAATTCTCGATACCCCAATATCCGTATTCCAACATAAAATACATAAATTCCATAGTGACTTCCAGTTGAGAAACATATTTTTTACATAAAGTATGCATAAAAGTGAGAGAGCTATAGCTTGCTTTCAATATTGTACATAATGCATCGTATTATCCTAAAGAAAGATTTTAAAAATAATAATAATAATAATTGCCTTGTATGTTTAGTTATTTATTAGCAAAGATAATCGTAATGCGTGGGTGTGATCGTTACTTAAACAAAACCACGAAACAAACGCAGCTCATTCATACGAAACGATCAAATACACTTTTGCTCCAAGCTACAAAGAGATAGTAAAAATAGGTGTATGCTTAGCCATTGCATTGTACTTCGTGAAACCGTGAAACCTGGGTGGCTTGGATTACCTTAAAAACGGCGCGGGGAACTTCTTTACGAATAAGTTGTATGGAGCTTTGGAGTTGTTGCAATTGTATCTTTGATTCTTTATTATTTTAACAATTTGAAAGCAAATTAACAGAGTTTTGCGACAATTTTTCGTAATTTTGAATAGATTTGTTAAAAGGGGTTGTGGATTTCATTATAAATTCAAAGGGCTTGTTTTAAATAGGCCATTTTTCAGGGAATAGTTTGCGAACTTCTAGGTAATTCCGAATTTATGTATATTTTTTTTACATTTCGTTTTAAGTCATAAATAAGTCGTATACACCTGTTTGTTTGTGTTTATGTCATTGAGACAATACTGCTCAAATTATGTGTCAAATTCTGGTACTTGTAGGTAACTAGTTAAAGTTTTATAATATCTGATCGTTGTTTGTATATTGTGCATTTGTTTGCCAGGTTTCCAAACTTAAAGGGCAGTTTAGTGACCAGATCGTTTGCGTTGTCGTCATCCCATCGTATTTCCTTTGTGCCATTGCCGTTCCGTTTTCAGTGAATTCGGTGTCATAGATTGAGACAGAATGTCAAAAAGGTTTGTCGAAATATTTTTGTTTATTATTGAGGTAATGATTTTTTCAGTTTTTATAAAATTGCATTTTTGTTATGATTGTAGAATGTGTGAACGCAGCCCTACCCCAAGGAGGTCAAAGACTCACACACCTGATGACAACATGTGTGGGGGTGATACTGGATTTAATTCGAATCAATTTTGGTGTTCTCCAGTAGCCACATTAAACAATGTTTGCGAAAAGAAAATTATAAATGTTACCAACGCTGGAGAAAAAATGGTTAACAACAATGACAAAGATTCAATCAACTCAAATATTACAACAAATGGTATAACTGACGGTAAACCGATAAGTTTTTGTCATAATTTTACAATACAAAATTGAAAAGGACGATGTTTTGATAGTTTTAAATTATTTGACAGAATCATCTTCAAAAACGAAAAAGGACCCCAGCCAACAAACGGAATCTACTTCTTCGAGCAAAACTATAAAAGTTCCTACAAATTTTAATTCATTAAACGAGTTGACAGACGAAGAGCTCATGTATCTTATAGAAGAACGAAAAAAAGCAGCTGCTGCAGCCCTAACATCCGACCCTATTCTGAGGTGCGGAGTCTATCAATCAAAGTGTATCAACAATGAATCTGACAACTTTGAAAGTACAAACAAAACCACCAGACGTGTTTCGGAGACAAATTCGAAGGTACAGGAAGCTCCATTGGATTTAAGAAGAAAGTCTTTACCTGTAACAAAGAATATTCTTCAAGGATTTTTGCAAAATTTCATTATATCGGCTAACAAGAAGCAGGAAACATCCAGGGAAATTGTTAAAGAAGGTGTTCCGGATATCTTAAATGGTATTGAAGAAAACGTACTGGATGAGTACAACGCAGCGACGCAATCTGTTTTGGATGCTGATGAAGAAGTTAAGATGTTGAATTCTACTATGAATAATCTGCAAGTAACTGATTCACCTGTGGAAGAATTGAAACAAAACAACGATTCCTCTGATTCAGTTACTTCTCCTTATGTAGAATTGGATTCTTGCGAGGTAAATGAATCTAGCTCTGTTGAGTGTAACATCACAACGTCTCCAAAACCCGTAATAGGTTGTGTTGTAAATGATGTGTGTTCCAAATCACGTCATCGGTCGTCACCCGAGCTCGTATGTTCCATAGACACAGATTTTGGATGTGTCACACCTATACCACAGCATGAATATTTTAGTTCGACCATGAACTTTAATTCAGACTCCCCACTATTAGTTTCTCGTCATTCACCAATTCTCTCGTGCTCGTTTAATGATCCTATGTATCATCAGTATTCCTCGGATTTGTCAGATATGGAAGGTGAATCGTCGTCGTTGGAACCCGACCTCATAAGCTTCGAAGATCCTGCATTGGAGAAATCTCCGTTCATAAAATATTCGGTGGAACTCCGAGCCAAGTTGGCAGTAAGAAATTCTACAGTTGAACGAAAGATAACTCCGTTTTTGTTCAGTCCGAGAGCCACGTCGAGTCAAAAAGTGTATTCCCCAGCCAATGACAGGAATTTACATTTGCTGAAAGAAGAAACTACAGATTTGGAGGAGAGTGGTGATCTTGAAGAGATAACGACTACCACTGAGGAAGACCTAAATGAAATCGATCAGCTTGTGGAAGAATTAAATATGGTTCAAGAAATTGACGAAGTTGAAGAAGTTAAAGAAGTTGAAGAAACAAGTGTGGATGTGAGTAAAAAACAAAGTGACGAAAACTATTCGGATGTTTCTTCCACAAGTCTAAAAGAGCCCCAAATTTCCCAAACATCGTTGAGTGAATCAGATTCAATAAATGTAAAAGTGATAAAGAAATCAGTTTGGGCACAATTGGTTGAAAATATTGAATCTCACATCATTAGAGGCAATGAAGCTGGGTTTATTCCTATTTTAATATCTCATCCAAGCTCAAACCGCATTTCAGCTAATTAAGTGTTCTTTGAAATTGTCAAAATGTCTCGGATAAAATAGTTAAGGCATTATTGTTAATTTTTCATTTGTTTTGATCTCGTTGATTTTGACTTAATCAATACATAAAATCTACAACCGCTATATGATTGAAGATTAACATTTTGGTGTCAATTGTTATTAATTATTAATTAATTTTGTTTTAAATAGTTTCTTAGTATGAATTCACTCAATGGCCAATAGTATTAGTAATTAGTGTTGTTTTATTCTTAACATCAATTAGATAGCATTTTAGAAATAATCCTTGAATTCTTCCCTATAGTAAAAAGCTATTATGTAATAGCTAATACCTACCAAGGTATTGAATCATGAATGGCAGCTGTTACTTCAGCTGTTTGTTAGGTAATTTGTTAAGATATGAATATAGGCATGCCTATAATGTAAATATGTAGTTAAATAATGATCGTACATGCATTAGCTTTTAAATGCACAATCTGCTAATTAATGAATTTTAACTGTTCAATTTTCAATTTTAGTTGACTTAATTGACAATTTTTATACGCTTCCTCTTTTTAATATAAAATGTTCTTCGGATGAAGCCGTAACCACTTTTTACACGGTATTATTCCGTGATTTTTAATTTATCGCGTTCAATGATACCTCATTAATACCTCACCAGTTCAATTTAGTTAATTAAAAGGTTAAAATAGATAATGAACTTGTATGTATGTATATACTATAATAATAATAATCTAGGCCTATAACCTAAAGATAATTGTTGCATAATATTAATACGTATACGGATTGTTATTGTCAACGAAAGCACATACCTATGCATGCTATACTTACTTACACTTATAGTGTCACTGTACAATTGTAGTTTGTACAATTTTTTCGAGTTTGTTTTAAATAGTTATAGTTGAAACACTTAAATCATGAATTAATGTGTACTATAAATACCCCTGTTAATAACGGGACATTTAGTGTGATATAGCATTTACACTGAAACACATAATCTTATGAAATGAACTAATAAAACAAAAATTGAAGTTCATACTGTGTTACTGTAGTATGTGAAAAATTATTTTTTCATAAATGATATAGGTACAAACGAATCATGAAAATTTAAAGAGAAGCGTCACATTTATTGTTCTTTTAAAATAAACGTTGGGCAGTGAAGCTCACGAGATTTCTGACACAAACACATCTAAGGCATCAACAAAGAAAAGCATAATGTTATCCTTATTTTGATGTAATGATTTAAAAAGCGATTCCACATCAATTACACTTGTTGCTAGATAAATTGCAAGCGAAGACCACTTTTCTTGGACATTGTTTCTGTTATTTTGCTGCTCTGCGACAGATTTAATGTCTTCATCAGTTTCGTCATTTATAATGTCACCAATAAACGCATCAGAAATCAGGTCCACGACATTGACACATAAGTCTAACGTTAGAAATTCATTTAGTTTTTTCTCCAGGTGGGCATCGAAATGAGGTTTCAAATAAGGCTGCAAAAGTTGGAGCCATCCGGATGCAATTGGACCAAGCCATGGATTAATGCTAATCGAAGATGTAACTGACAAAGCAAAAATATTATTTCCATGTTATAACAAGTTTGATATTTTAAAAAAAGAACTAAAAAGAATGAAAATAAATAATAGAATCTTTTATATTTACCTGCTTCTGCTGTAGCCTCGAAAATGTCTACATCTTTCATAACAACGCTTTTGTGCAAATCAGGTTGATTTAAATCCTCGTAAGTTTTGGAATCCACCCCCACTCTCTTCACTGCCTCTGGTCTATCGCTTAAAACTTCAGCTGGATTTCTCGGAGAAGTATGTGTCGATTTGAAAAATTTTGTGATAGTGCTTTCTAATGTAGGTTTTCTTTTAAAAACAAAGTCTGGTTCCATTGTCCCTGCTCCGGGTAAAACTAGTCCTGAAGATAAACTATTTGACAAGCCTGTATTGACGGGAACACTAGGAGTTTGATACAATGGCAAACCATCCACAACACCTTGTCCAAATTGCAAAATCGTCAGGCCAGAATTTGCTCCACCGTAGGAAGCTGATCTAGTATGCCCGGAATTCGGTCTGCAAAAAAATCAATTAATCACAACAGATTTATTTAAATGCAAAAATATGAAAAATAAATGCAAAAAATTAAGGTATTGGGAAATATTTTTGTATGACATACCTAGATGATCCGGTGGAATTGGTTTCTGATTGTGGTTCAAACCCGTCGTCTACACGATTCAGTCCCATTTTCTCCAAGAAGAGACTAGACCGACAGAAACAAGGTAAATACTCCAACTCCAAAACTTTTCTACAATATTCCTTCGCATCTTCGGAATCGTCAAGAACAGCTTGTAAATATTCCAAAGCTTTATGTCCCTTCAAATATTGAATGAGACAGTAGAGCAGCTCCCTTTCTTCCAAAATTTCGGTCAACTTGGGTCTCCACCGTGACGCAATGTCATCAGGTTGATCAATATCATTCACTGGATCCAAATAACTGTCCAAAAGAAATGGCACTTTACTCTTTTCAATTACTTTGTTGGTTTCACTTTCTTCCGATCTAATGTTATTTTCATGTTTTTCATCTTGAAAATTCTCGTTCGGCAAACTCTGAGAGGGTTTCTGCAAAGGATCGTCATACATGGAATCTACCGTGTCTTCCCCTTCAGGCGGAATCCTCGGACAGACATCACGTTTGTCCTGAAAATTGTTTTCTTGTGACATATCCATAGTAGGTGGCTGCTTTAATCTGAAGGAGTCTGACATACTTCTAGATTTCGTAAATTGAGTAATAGTTGCTTCTATCAATGTAGGAATTTCATTTTGCCCTAATTTGATCAAATTCCAAAGAACTCCGTCCGACAAAACCGAGACACAAAGCTCCGTCCAAAGTGTGCATCTCAAATCCTCTTCGGACAAACATTTTTCTAAAACAGTCCGACACAACAGTCGTACTTTGATTTTTAGAAGATTTTGCTTTTGTTCCAATTCGCAAAGATTAGGACGATGACTAGATTTGGTGATTTCCTTGACATGATGAATAAACAAAGGGAGTAATTTCTTTCGGCAAAATTTCTCGGCACTCGCCTCCCCATTTTCGTTGACAACAATAATTTGGGTTTTGATTCTCTCTGCGAAGTTCGTCAACAATTTTTTGAAAGCTAATTTGAGATGTTTTCTCGTTTCGTAAGGAGCCCACATACGACTAATATAGTAATCAAACACGGTAGTGCAGAATCTGGACAAAGCTGCATCCAGTCTAGGATTGATTCTGAGATCATTATCCCCCCGAGATAATCCTGCAGCATAACTTGGTATTGGTGGCATTGATGGTGAATGTTTTGGACTAGGACTTGGTTTCCTCGAAGACGTTGACGACGTTGGCGATGGTGGAGACTGTGATTGACATTGTTGATGACCTTCCCCATCCCTTGTGCAATTTTTCACAGGACAAACAGAACATGTCGAAGAAGAAGCAAATGACGACGACCGCGGAATGTTCAGCAATGGATCCGATGTCAACTCCAATTTGTCTTCATCATTCTCGTCCAGCAGGAATAAATGATTATCTTGTACAAATTTTTTAATCTTGTCGTTCACCAAATCTATATAAAAATATCCTAGCAATCCAAAAACTAAAATTACTCCCAGCATCCACGGGTAAATCACAATAAGTAGAACCAGACTTCCAGAAAAAGAAACAAATACTGCTGATGACACTTTAGGTGCCATTGTTGACTGAATTTTTACATTAATTAAAAGCTAACACGTCCAAATCCTCAAAAATTCGACTAAAATGTTGACAACTCCTCTTCAACACTTCCATCAGAAATAAAACAACAATAAATTGAAGAACACCGCTTTGAGCAACTCGGGTACCTACACGAAGGAAGGATATCCAGTCTTGCAAGATACCCCGACAAACACAAATAAAGCTACAAATCACAGAATGCTACATAAACTGCATTTACATATAACAAAATAAATTAGTGTCAATCTCTATTAAAAGGTGCAACCGGCAATCGGTACAAGTGAAACAAGTGTGTCAAAATGTCAAATGAGATAAAAATTCCATTCATCAATGTTGACTCAAATAAGGCGAACCTTAACTCAAACAATCCAACTAACACATAATTTGCAAATTGCTTTATGTCTTTGTCACCCAGTGCACAATTATTTTGACTTTGCGAATTGCAAATTACATGCATCGACATAATAAACTACAGTACAAGTACATTACATTTTAGGTATATTACATCTTTAAAGCTTATTTTAAGCTTTTCGCAATATTTCAACATCTTTTTATCTTCAGCGTTCATCTAAATAACACAATTACAACCTACATAGAAGATAATCGTTTCACAATTAAAAATAAATGCCATTATAATCAATACAATTATATTCATACACAGGTATACAGTCCTAGTATGCAATTAGAATATATTCTGTAGGTATACATTACATACACCGCGTTCGGCATGGATTCTAAATACAATTATATTTTATATCTGTTAAATAGTGTGGAAAAAATAAGTGATTTGCATAATTCTGCGATATACATAGACAAAAATGCTCTGTACACTGAATTGACACTATGAATTGTTTATTGAAGGTGAATTGAATGGAAAGTGTGAACGAGAATGAATATTATGTGTATCAAATAAATGATTCTATACTCTCTTAACAAGATAATTGTTAAGAAGGGCCCTGTCCTGTATTTGTAGCACATACCATTGCTTTGCAATGGCCATTATCTCATAATATTATAATATTATTTTATACCTTTTCATGCACTTGTTATATTATTGTTAGCAATCATTGTACACCTGCTTTTGCTTGTACTACACATACAAAACGTACAGAACATGCACGCAGCAGTCACCTACAAATATATTCAATATATTATAGGTATGTATGTATTATTCACACAATAACTTGTTACAATTTCTCTATGTACAATTATTCAGGTGCACAGAACATAGTGAGTGAGTAAAAAAGGTTTGACTTCATTTCATTCATTCCTTGGCTCGTTCTATATTTTGATAATAATTGTGATCTTTATTTGCTATATCAAATAATATTGAGCATTTGAGTTGTTTCTTTAATCTGACTGAATGTTGATTTGATAACTATAGCATAGCAGTCTACAGTATACAACAATTACTATTACTTCTAACTTTTATTTAGTTCCTATATAGTAATTCCATCAAATTACCATAATATCTTATTCAGACAGAGAGACAGTGCTATAATTCTCATATTATAAGACTCGAAGAAAAAAATTGACTTTGAAAAAAATCAGTTTTGTCGATTCAAGATTTATTGTTAACATTATTTAACACGGTCAGTTAAACAAAACAAGAAAACTGACACCCAAAGGAAAAAATTCACTAACACACATTCATTCATTCATATCCACAACACAATGTAGACAAAAACATATTACGAACATGACACAGTCTAGTTAAATTTATTAAATAATTCTTTCCTATCACTTACACTTTACTTTAGTCGAATCCAAAAGAAATTAATAATACTGCTATAAATTATACGTATGTATTAGCCTTAGCTTTTACACAGGTATCTATGGCCTGCACTTTCTTATAATAGCAGTATCGTGTAAAAATTCTTTTATCAGCTTTGTGCAAAATGAAAATTCATTTACACTATGGTCATTCATTGTGTATAGAATCTGTATATGGCATTATCAAGATTTAAGTGCACGTAGGCAGCATTCATTTGATTCTAGTCGAAGTATTTCTTGTAAGTGTATAATGTATGGAGGGTTGAGTTAATCAATTACATTGCGCAATCACAATGTCAAAGATTTTTCGATTGTGACTTTGGCTTATTATCTGTGGTCTCTTGTCATAGACACCATTTAATGTGTACTAATGTGCATTTGCATAATAACCAATCTATTTACTATGTATTTACAACTAAAGTAGTAGCACACTACATTTTAGTATCACTACCTATACATTATACATACGAATGACCGCACAACCAATACAAACTGAACTAAGTCTCGTAACAAACTAACGACCCTATAAAAGCTGAAGATCACAATTATAATGTGTTTAATAAAGGAATGCACGCATACTAATAGGCAATATAATAATAATAAAAAGGTGTGTGTACGTAAATCCAATACATATTTCCATTTTTTGCAATATGCAAAAACAATGGCAATGAACATTAGTTCGTTAGTTAGAGCTACCACAACCGTCGCGGTGACATTTACAATAATATATTGCTCTTAATTACACTCCTATTATGATCTATGGATGTGTATTACTATCTTTGTTGAATCTTGCACAGATTACGTGTATACAATGTAGCATTAAAATAAAAGTAAAGGTAGTGTGTGTATCTTTTACAATAATGATGTACAAATATTTTCGTAGTTGTTCCAAGAAGTGCTTTTTTAGTTTAGTATGTACGTGGGTACTCTCATAGTGCTGTCCTGTATGTATTATAGGTACTAGATCATGTAATATTTCAATTGCTTTTACTTGACTATGACATCATGAATGGAAACAATTGTTTGTGTTCGTTAATTATTAAGTAGATGTTGGAGTCAGTACCTAAATGCGTTTTAACAGTTGTGGTGGTTGGTGTCTGTTGTGACAGTGTCTCTTTTTCTTTGTTTTTTAGTACGACAACATTATGACAGCAAAGGCAAAGCAAAAAACAATCTGACAGAAATATTTGTTTACATTTATTTAGTGTGTGTAGTGGGATACTACTGTGATACTATGCTTTAGAGACTGAGACACATCGTAATATATTACAATTTTATGTCCTTACTCTGATTTTAAAATTAAAGAGACAATTATATCATTATTCTTAACATTGTTCGTCGTACCTTCGTCATTTCTCATTGTGATCGACTTTAAAATTAGTGGACACGGACGCACAGTACAAAGATACGTCAGGTCATACATGCATGTGTGTCTATGTGTGTATGTATGTGTTACACAAATGTGAAATGCAATTTAATATGCAGGTGGTCGCTTTGCAGTTCACATATATTACTCCCGAACGTCTACCTGTCCACTCTTACCCTACTATTATTTTCATGAATCATTAAAGACTCTTTTTGATTATTCAAGATCACATATTATGTTTAATAGTAACTTTACTAGAAGTACATAGCAATAGCACAAGCAGAATAATAAAATCTCATGTAGGTATCCATGAAATCAACTTTTTTTTCATTTACCATCTATTACCAGTAGTATCTTGAGGTAATTCAATACTATACCTACCTTGTGGCACAAGTAAATGTATTTTCGTTCGTTTACAGGGCAAATGAGACCAATCTCACCATTGAAGTCTATTAAAATCAAGATCACAATATTATTATTATTATTACCGTTATGTTTTTAAATTAATCAATCAATCCATACACACCACACACACCACAACCAATAACCAATATACCTAAGCAAAAATATAACCCGTTTAGTTAACTTTCCAAGAATTTACAACCACATAGTACTCTATACTACACTGTAAAATTACTTGCTGAATTTTATTATGTAACTCATTAAATTCCATTCCAATAATGCCAGTTTCGGAATTCCAATCAATGAATCATAAAAAAATCAATATGCCTTTTACGAGGTGGAGATTGACATTGGTGTATTGTTTCAACAAGCATTAATTCAAACCTTTATGTCCGTAACGGCATCGTTAATAGTTTTACAAGTCTATTAAGATTTTATGTAGAAACTTGAATTCTTGCTTTCATTCTTTGGCTTCGTATTGACACGACATACAAATCAATATCAACTGATTTAACTGTATTAAAAAAAATACGTATATAGGTAGATTACACAAATTACACGTATTGTGACTCTGGTAGCACACTCAAAATCCAAATAGCTTACTTAATGTTAGAATCATTAAAACACATTAATGTACTTGTAATATGATACTGTATTGCTTTAAATGCACAATGTGTCTCTAATATTCAATTACGTTTTGAAATTAGAATCAATTGTCATTTACTTATTGTCCGAGATTGTAGTTAAATCCTTTTGTTTGACACGACCTGGCAGAGAGACGCAAAATAAAGAAAAATGATATTATGTGTAGCAAAGTAGCGTGATTCATAATGTAGTAGTAGCTTGAATTACATATAAACGGATTACACAGAGTGTATAGTATTTATTTCATATTTTATGCAGTAAGGCATAACATACTGTGAGTATGAATGTAGTTAACTGGTTTGACAGCATTATTGGCTTTACCTTTTATGAATTTCTGTGGGATATACCTATGTGTAATAATAAAGTGGGATTTGCCATTGTATTGTATATATTGGAGCATCTTGAACTACATTTAATCAACAAGCTGCTCTGTTGATTGCATTCCATTATTTAAACGCTTAATGTCAGCATTTAAATGCAACCAATTTGACTTGAATGGAAGGAATCTCTGGCACAACAAAGCATGAATAGCAATTTGACTGTCTCATATATTTTATTATACTGTGCTCGTGTGTGAATCGCCTTGTTATAAAGAAGAAGATATCACCTTACAAAAAAGAATATATTAAAAGTACAACACTCACTTTGATTTAATTTCTAGACGATTCCTGAACATAGGACGTCCACTTTTAGTTTTAGTGCTAAAGAGAATTTTTCAACTCGCTAAAAAGAGAACATACATGAAAGAATATTCGCTATTCGCACTGTGTGTATTCATTACTATTAGCATGCTGTATCAATAATGTCAAGAACCATTTATTATATCATCAAATAAATGCATTCATTCCTTCACATTCTTTTCAGTCGGTAGTACAAACACATGTAGAGTGTGCAAATTGCTACTAATAACCTAGAAGTGAGGATAGCGCAGTGTGTAAGATGCTATTAACAGTCGGCAGACGGGAAAATCGTAAAATAAGAAGAAAAAAAATGTTTAATTGATACGATGAGAGATGCATCTTTTGCCAAGTTAGCCAAAACAAACACATCATTTGCATTCATTCAATGTTCAGTCCTTTTGAGCTCATGATTGCTCAAAATGAAATGCACACAAGCACTTTTCTAATTGCTTGATTAGCCATAATTTCCAAACACGCACACTCCTAAGTATGTGAAGGGAAATGCTATTACATTATAATCCACAATGCCAGTACCACACACTGGAACTATATGCACGATTTTTTAATGTTAATATAAATCATAGGTTCATCTGTATCATGGTTTGTGTAATTGAGCTATTGAACCATAAATTGATATTACAAAAAGTACCTAGGTATACATCAAAAATAATTACAATTGTAATAATATTTTATTTAATTAGGGCTACCAGTTGGTGGTGTGTAAACATTAGGGGTGTGTAAACACACTCTCTATGCCATCAGTTTAAAAATTACAGAAAATAATGTATTCCCTTAGAGTCTTATATACAGATAAAAATCAATTGTTTGGAAAATACATACTCAGTTATAAAATTATTGGTAATTAAAGAACAATTCTTGTCTTAATTTTAGAATACCTTTGTAAGCTTATTGTGTTAAAAATGCCTAATTTTCGCTCATTATCATAAAATATGTAAAATGTACTGATATAAGCAACGAATGTTTATAAAGATTGAAAAAAAGTCTAAAATTTTACATTTAAACAACCATGAAACGATTTGCTAGCAGATTTATGTGTAGAGAAGGTAGTTTTGTAAACTAGAAGGTGCTTTCTCTTTTACACTTTGACTTATTGTATACGCCTGCCTGTTTTAAACAATGTGTAACAAGCCCTTCTCCCTGTAGTTGACACATGTCCGTGCTAAATCCCTAATAAACTCCATGGTTATGTCATACATGTAATACAAAGTACATAAGTGCATTTAAAAATATGTTTTTACATATCTCTCTCTGTCTCTCCATATATACAGCACACACCAACTCAACAGATTAACATTTTACTACTACCACATACTGCATAAACATTACGATAAGATTATCACACATTTACTTTATTACCAATCAGTCCTAACAAGATATAAAATTCCAATCCAATTCAGATCAATCCATTTACGAAGAAATAAAATGGAAGCTACTTACTTACTAACTGCATCAAATCAAACAACGTACCTGATGTATCTACAACTTCAACATTTAACCTGCTTCGGAATAAAGTAAAATAAACTAAAGTACTAAAAAGTGAGTCACACATTGAAAATGACAATACAGTCGTCAGTCTCACAATAAACCAAATAAATGTAAGTGACACACTTGTTAAGAGTGTTGTATGTATGTCTGTGTGTATAGATCTGTATGAGTTATTTTATTTGAGACAGGGAGACCTATATCTGTACATTGATGTCGCCATGATGTATACAGGCGGACAATAATGTTGCACTGACATTATTTACAATGTGTTCTGCTAGTAGAATTATTCTTTATTCTAGTTCACAATTCTCATTTGATTTTTTCATGTCATTGTCACATTAAGTTGTTGTATGAATGTTATAGTTGTTCCATGTAAGAATAAGTGTATCTTTCTACTACTACACTACACTACACTACTAAAGCTGTTAAATTGTTCCCCTTTGTTTTACCTGTACGTTTCATTTCATTTGATCATGACTATGAAAGCAAAGAAGAGTTGTTGCTTCATTTCTCATCCCAAATCGAATCTCTGTGTGTTGTATTTATATTTGTATTTATATATAAGTGCTATTACTTACAAATAATAGAGCATTACAGTGTACTAACATTGATTGAATGAACTTAATTAATTATTCTTATGCGATGTTCGCTAGAATGTATGTGAGAATGTGTGCATGTACGCTCCTTTACACGTTCATGACACGGTGTACTGTAAATACATACAAATGATGTCAAAAATTTAAAGTCAAGTGGAATCACCACTAAGTCAAACCGTTTGTTGTGAGGTGGATGTTGATACAGTTATTTATTATAGAAGAGTTGTTTGACCACATGGTCAACTCTAGTCAGCTCAACCCATTCTGTAGGTACTATGCCTAGAAGTATCGTTATTATAGGTTTCAGTTGAGTGCAGATAGATGTATGTAATTTTCTATTGATATACATAGTAGTTGTAAATGATTATATCATCATCGTTTGAATAACATTTTCATTGTGGATCAATAACATAATAAGGAGACCATCCTACGCACATATTGTCTGCAGAGCCAAAACCGTGAACTCTTCCTTTTAAAGACAACTGGATTAGTAAATCGAAAGGAATAACATTTTTATTTCTGTAAATGTTGTTGTATCGCAGATTATTACCGAATAGGACTAACTAAACATTGAAACATTTTTTTTCGAGAACGATTTGTTGCAATTTTATTGTAATATCAACATGATTCAGGTTGATCACACAAATATAAACATGAGTCCAGCAAACCAAAAGTCGCAACAAGGAATGTAGTATTTATCTTGCTCATTCTATAACTAATCTGTGTCAGCCACCAGAATGTCGAAAATGTTTGACAATAATATACATACTCTACCTACCTCAAATCACTAGTGTTAATTTGAGATGGTCTAATTTATTGTAACAAAATTATTTTACTACATTAAGATAAGCAATTAAATTCGTACCCATACGTATTTATGTAAATATTACTATAAAATAAAAGTTTTACGCATAAAATTTACACACATATGGATTGCTGTATTATCCGTTGAAAATGTATCTAATATCTACTTAGGATGCTTATACTTTACGTTTAGACTGCTAAAAATTGCTACATGACCCTTAGAAATCACATTTCAATCTAAAATCTGTACAGTACAAAGGGCATTATGTAATCAAAGGAAATTCCTACCAGAAACATAAATAGTGCGTTACGTGAAATGAAAACGAAATTCAATGGAAATAGTACTAGACACATTATTTTGTTGGTTGATAAAAATTCTGGCTATACAACACATTAGTTTTATTGTGAAATGTATATATAGCTACCAGGTGGGAATATTCTATGTATTTACAGAAGTTGCTATATAGGATTTGTATGTGGTGTGTGTGTACATCACAGTACTATCAACTAACAAAACGTTGCGAGTCAGTTTAAAATTGTAATGTAATCATTATCTGACAATGCTGTCACACCTGTCGTGTCTCAGGTATGTGGTCTCGTCTCGTCCCGTGCTGTGGACACTGACACTGACAACACGACATTTGGCGACGCAACCAACACGACCTATTCTTAAAATGCGCCTTAAAGTTAAAAGCACTTTACCTATAACAATATTAGCTCCAATCCCTATGTATATTATGTATACCTATTTAATTTTACTTCAAACCAATATCGACATTCTTCTATATAAATAATGCTAACAAACTCAACGAGTCCACAAATAAAATACTTACAGATGACACAATGAAATCCCAATCATTCTCATGACATTGTCTGAGAATTTCTGTGACTTGTAAATAAGTAGATTAAGATTAAACAGTAACCTTTGCCTACCTACTTATTAAATTACATTACAATTACAACTACACTAAGGTCTATACTTATAAAATTATATAATTCTGTAGGTAGCAATAGAATATAAGTATGCAACGATTAAAATTATATCAATCGAAAAAATACACACTACATACAAATGCTATAGCCCACCAACCAAACCAAAGCAAACCACCCTTCAACATTCAACAAAGACCTTTAGCACTGTGTCAGCAAAGAGTCAAGTCGCAGTCACACAAGTCGTGCAAATCTCTTTGAACTACAAGTTCTCCTATTGTGTTTGTAAAATATGTAATGTACATCATAATATCATGACAGCTCAAACGACAGATGCAGGTTACCTTATGATTTTTAATCTACTTTTGAGATTTGGATAAACATTTATCTCCTTATCATTTTTATATAAAAAATAATAATTTCTCTCTCTCTTTTTGTACATCCCTCCTCCTTGAATCCATGTATAGAAACATTACACATTATCAAAGACAATCACACAATCCTTAAACTTACAAGCAAACATAGTACCTTAATTCTAACTAACCATAGTGTACATTGTACAATACAAACAAAACGCAAACAATTAATGCTTTGTTGTAGCTGTGTATAATGTGTATTTCATTCATATACACGTACACATACACCTGACTCATCATCATCAGCGCCATCATCATCAACATCAACATCATCATCATGAACAACAACATCGTCATAAATACTACGAAAGGAAACAATAATATTAATAATTACATTTACTCTACATAAATACAACCTTTACTAGAATCATATATCAATCTTCACGAGTATCACACAAAGCGAAAAAAATGCTCTAACAATAAGTCATTTCACCTTCACTGCTACTTAATTTCTTGCAAGTATTATACATTCAGACTCTGTCTCGATGTCTGAGTGTTCCTTCGTCTCATAACGTTGTTGTAGTTAATATGAGACGCGTTGCTGTGTGCATGTGCACTTGACGAATATGGAAAACAACTAATAACTGCTTTTACTTTACGCATAATATTATACAGCTACACATACAATACAGCTACTAAAAACTACAATACAATCACACTCTATAGGTACTCCTCCTTTTCTTACGTGTGTCATTATCTTATCAACATGTGCAGCATTAAATACTACTAGAACTACGGGTTGGATTACTTTATTACATTATTCTGTTCAACTACTGTATTATAGCACTTCAAATATTACGCACAATTTTTAATACTATTAGGTACGCTCGTGATGATATCTGTAGCTCTGTAGGTATACCTTGTATAACTTTACAGGTGGAATACTTAATTTAATGTGCGTGTACACACAATACGTTTAGTTTCTAGGAATGAATACACGTAGTAATAGTACTCTACTTTGTAAATATTTTTTTGACTACCTATATGTGTACGTAGTGTGTGTAAACGTAGAAATGTAATGAATGTATGGCGTGTGCTTGTTTGTCCCATGAATAAATTACAAACACACATAGCCTAACTGTGTGTGTATGAAATGTGCATATTACTACACAGGAATAAAGCGCAGTAGTTCCATAATAATAAGAGTAAATTCGTATCACATCAGAGTATCATTGAATTGTTGCAAAGTCTCAGAATCTGAATCTTATTGATTATATATGGAGAAGTAGTTTGATATAGCTACTAGTAAGTTGACGCTCTATGCCTTTCCACCCTTTATTATTGATTTGGTCTGCTTTGTGTCATACGGGCAATAAATTTAGACCCAAAGAAATAATCGTATAGCACCTTTCTACACTCATTGTACTCATACTACATTTACAATTTGCATGTACATAAGTACATGGAAATTACTCCTTGCCTTTTTTACTACTTCTACATACAACTTGGATGTGTAGTAGTAGGTTGTAAACACGATAATAATAATATATACTTTAGGTAGTCAGTAGTTATGTACTAAATGTACTCATGTCAATATGTACAGTAGTATTTACTAGCAGCATTTATATGTACATACACAATAAGCTAATCCTTCATCTTTGGGTGTTGGTGATCGAAGCATGTCAATAGGTTTATGTATGTAATGAATTGCGTATGATATTAGCAATAGTACGTATAATAGCACCAATTGGAATTGGAATGTCATTACTAAATGTGTAATCAATATACAATGGCTATGCAGATACACCTGCACTGTGCATATTTGTAACAAGTAATTTTGTTATACAATGTAGTTGGGTATGAAATATGTTCTAAGAGCTTGGTGGGCTTATTAGTGTGTAATGCATATATACGCATCGTTGAAGAAACTTCTTAGTTCTTGAAGAAACGTCTTATTTCGCAGAAACCGTTTCAAGTCTATTACGATCGACTAATGACAATTATAACAACATCTCATGAGACGAAAGGCAATTGAATGGCAATGTGTCTTTTGCCTTTGCTCGTTTTGTACAAGGGGATGTTTCTTGGTTAGTATTATTGAATTTGGTGTGGTATGGGCCAAAGTGACATGGCACGAGCCAGCAGCTACCTTACGGGGATGTTATATTCGTCGTAGTATCTGAGACATGTTCGTTTGGGTAAAGGTTAGCAGCATGTGTGTATGTTGTGTGATTGTGTGTGTGCAGAAAGCATTGTGTGTGTGAGTAGAGTTTACAGTTTACAGTACCAGTACAGTACCTCATTCCTTAAGTGTGTGTAATCTGTAATCGAATCAGTATTTGTGTTTTTAATATATTCACATCTTAAGGTTACAGTTTCACTTTCACGAAAAACGAAGTTGGTATAAATACGTTGGTCACTTCTCCAAAGTTATCATTCAGTCACTTGAATCTTCTTGTAGAACATTCATTGTAGAACCAGAAAAAAACAAAAAATAAAATCAAAATGATGAAGGTGAGATTTTTTTTCAATTCTGAAAAATTGTAACGTTTAAGAATTTTCTGTGAAAATTTGGATAAGGTTACGATTAGTCTGATTGTGAAATTAATACAAGCATTTTTTTATCCATACAGATCGTTGCCTTCCTCGCCCTTGTCGGCACTGCCGTCGCTTTGCCAGTCAGTTTGACCACCTCTTTGGGATACGGTGGACTTTCCCACGCCGTAGCTGCCCCAGTTGCCTACGCTCAACCTGCCGTAATTAATTCACAATTTTAATTATTTATTTTTCTTATAAATTGGTCTGAAATAATGCGAAGCATTCATTTCTGGAATTTCCATTGGGTATTGGAAATTTTTATGACAATGTTATTTAATGGACTTGACTTTCTGTTGCTCACAATAAAGTATCATTACCCACAGATTGCTCACCACGCAATTGCCGCCCCAGTTGCTCACGCCATTGCCACTCCAGTCGCTCACGCCATCGCCGCCCCACAAGTGAGTCATTTTCTTAAACCTTAACAAATCATTCGGAATTTCCTTTTTCACAATATTTCCAATTTATAAAATTTTCTTAAGTCTAAAGTCAATATTTTTTGAAACTATTAGGTCTACCACGCTCCACAAGTCGTCAAGACTGTTGCCCCCGAGCCATTCGACCCTCATCCACAATACAACTTCGGATACTCCGTTTCTGATGCCGTCACCGGAGATCAAAAATCCCAACACGAATCCCGCGACGGAGATGTTGTCCAAGGAGAATACTCCCTTGTTGAGCCCGATGGTTCCGTCAGAACCGTCACCTACACCGCTGATGGAATCAACGGATTCAACGCTGTTGTCAACAGAACCCCAGGACAAGTCAGAGTAAGCTAAACTGCATAAATTATCCAAAAATACAAAAGAAACTCCAGAACATAAAAAATCATACTGGAAGAACCTGAAAAATACATTTCTTGACTAAACTTATTTATTATTATTAAAGGTTGCTGCCCCAGTTGCTGTTGCCCACCACGCTCCAGTCGTTGCTCACGCTCCAGTCTATGCCCAACACGCTCCAATTGTTGCCCACCACGCTCCAGCTCTCCTTCACGCCGCCCCAGCTGTCCACGCTATCCAACCCGCCTACGCCACCACCCTTGCTCATGGAGGAATCTACCATCATTAAATTTTCTATTAGCTAATTAATTAAAAAATATTAAGAATTATAGTTCTACCTATATATTTAATCAATTTTCCAATTGTACACTTCATTGAAGTACACACCTTTAAATATCTATAACTATGTACCTCCTTCATAAATCGGGTCCCTTGTGGTGACAACGATATGCTTTGAGCTTTTCTATAATCGCCTTTGTTTTTACATCTTCCTGCTTTTCCAATACCTTCCTTTCTGTGATGGAATTTTTATTTCGTCATTGCCTTTAGTATTCCACCCTACATCCACACACACTGTATATTGTACAAATAGTCTTGAAGAATCAATCCCACACTGATTCATTACCTCTCAGACTTGTTTCATTTCATGACTGCAAAATCATGAACGTCCCAAGAAAGCAATATTTATGTTGTTGCGACTCTTCTCTTGCCAAAATTAAATCGTCTATTGAAACATAACTCACTTGTTGTACTGTACTTTTAATTTCATAATATCATACATCATTGCATCCAGGTTTCTTTAAAACTTGCATCTTTAAAACCACATAACCTATATAGGTATTAGTAACAGTTATTCATTCAGTTCCTTTACATTTATTAAATAGTATAAGATATGGACATTTTCATACAGAGATTTTTATACATTTATTATACATGATTTGATTTTTTTAAACTACCAAACAATATATTAGGAGCATAATGGCAAAAAAATATTTTTCGGAATATGTTAATTGTGTAAATTTGTGTATTGCATGTTCTTTTCAAATCGCTGTGATTTATAGCTTTATTTAACAAGCGCAAAATTAGGAGGTGCATATACTTAGGAGTTTTTTATGTGCATTGGATTGTCTATGGAAATTAATATTTACTTGAACTTGATTTTTAATGTTAGTGAAGGTGATGTAAAAATACATGGAAATACACTGGAAGCCAATGAAAATTTATTAGAACGAAACACTCTTTTTTATAGCATCTACTAATATTTTGATATCCCTTTTCATTCACAGCGAAGTGTACACGTAATTTTATTTTTTTAAATAGTTGGGTACATACATCTTTTGATAAATAATCATAACAGACAACTTTATAGAATTTACATTAATGTGTTATATGTATTGGATTCTTTTATCATTTATCTAAAAGCTTGGGCATAATTTTCATTTCAATATTATTTTGTGTTTTGACATTTTGTTTTAATTTCGAATTCATCGATCGTGGTTTGGTTATATGGTTCAAATATTTATGAATGGAATTATGAACAAAATTGTGTCTTGGGCACGGCCGTATCCAGAAATCAATTTCGGGGAGGGCAAAATATATTTCGGGAGAGGCAATAGCCCCCTTGCCCACCCCCTGAATACGGCTATGGTCTTGGACACTCACATTATATTATTTAAAGGGGATTTCAAAATAA
>JAQFYB010002232.1:0-25950 GCA_034694085.1 Pogonognathellus longicornis | reverse complement strand
TTTGCAACATTTTTCCAACCCGAACAAAATTCTTCTCAACCCAACCCAACCCGACAATTTTTTACCTTGACCCAACCTGACCCCAACCCGTTGACCTTGGTAATTGCATGACCCGAACCCAATCCTAGCCCCATAGGGTTGGGCCAACCCTAGGGTTTCGGGTTGGGCTAGACGCTCTAATACCCTCCATATAATATATGCTCTCATTCTCTGCATTTAATATATGCTCTGCATTTTTAAATTTCGATAAATAATAGTAATGATGACAAGACAAAATGTGCTCAAAATAGCATTACTTGTTTCAATTTTGATTTATTTGTAGGGCACTACATATTTATAGTATATTATGAGATTGACTAGAACATATTATGAACCTGTATAGCAGTACACATGTCTTAAAAGGCATGCCAGTCTCTTTACAAAGTGTAGAGTACAAAGAGCAGAAGAAAAATCATTCTCAAGTGAAAGAAAAAGTAATTTATGATTCTATAAGGTGAGTTGTTTGCACCCGTAAAACCTCTTCCTTAATAGATCCCAAAATAAAATACAACTGAGAACTTGAAGGATTTGCAGGTCCAAGGATGAAAACACTTATGTTACCTAGAATAGGTAGGCTATTGTACCTTTAATAAGACTATTGTACCTGTGACCTATTGTGAGAAACAAATAACCTTCGCATATTGTTCCTTTTAAGAATGTCCCTTAGCCCTAAACTTTATAATTATTTAATTCGAGGGTATAACAAATGCTATAAATAGAGGTTTTTGTAATCTTTCAGGTTTATTTTTACAGCGAGAGTTTTAATATAAATAAGCTGAAGATTTTCAAAAGCAGTATCATTCACATCTCAACCCCCGTCAATTACAACAATCTCTTCACTACCTACAACAAAAACTCCAAACTTTCAACATGAAGACCGTAAGTAAAACCATTGAATGTATTGTACACATTTTAAAAATATGTCTTTAATATCCCTTTTAAAAATAAAAATTATGAACATTTGAAAACAAAAATTGTCAGGTCGCAGTTTTGTGCCTGCTCGTTGCCTACGCCATGGCTAATGGATATGGAAGCCAACAGTCCTACAGTGCTCCTCAAATGCAGCAATCATACGCACCTGCATCTGCTCCAAGCTATGCAGCTCCAGCACCGATGTCAAGTTATTCCGCCCCTCAAACACCCAGCTACTCCGCTCCTCAAATGTCCAGCTACTCTGCACCTCAACAATCCAGCTACTCTGCACCTCAACAATCCAGCTACTCTGCACCTCAACAATCCAGCTACTCTGCACCTCAACAATCCAGCTATTCCGCACCTCAACAATCCAGCAGCTATTCCGCACCTCAACAGTCTAGTTATTCCGCACCTCAACAGTCTAGTTATTCCGCACCTCAACAATCTAGTTATTCTGTACCTCAAACACCGAGCTACTCCGCACCCCAACAATCAAGCAGCTATTCCGCCCCTCAACAGTCTAGCTACTCCGCACCTCAACAGTCTAGCTACTCCGCACCTCAACAATCCAGCTATTCTGCGCCTCAACAGTCTAGCTACTCCGCACCTCAACAATCCAGCTACTCCGCACCTCAAACACCCAGCTACTCCGCACCTCAAACACCCAGCTACTCCGCACCTCAAACACCCAGCTACTCCGCACCCCAACAATCCAGCTACTCCGCACCCCAACAATCCAGCTACTCCGCACCCCAACAATCCAGCTACTCCGCACCTCAACAGCCTCAACAAACCAGCTATTCTGCCCCATCTCAACCTATGTCGTCGGGGTACAGCAGCGGCGGATATTAATTCAAAATCTAGTCTTTCAAATTTATCACCTTTGACATCATGATCTGAAACTATGGTCCTATTCACACTTTCGTTGCAAACTTTCGAAGCGTAAATGTATAAAATTGAAATAGTGCAGACGGTGCAGAGTTTGATTTTATTACACAATTTCCTAAACTCAGATTACGCAGCTCTGATGAGGTGTAAAATTGAGTAGGCTTTGCAAGTTACTTGATTGGTTTTTTAACTTCGAGTCTTTGTAAACCGCCAAAAACCCTTAGACTTTTACGAAATTGTTTAATGAAATTTACGTTTACGTACTCTACGAAGGCAAGCGTGAAATGGTCCATTGTGTTGTACATTGAGTGTATTTTACTCACAACCTGTTATTTGGAGATACCTATATTTTTATAAAACAGAAAATAATTGTATTATACTTATTAAAAGAAAATTGAATATATCTTGTCAGTCACATATTGTAACTGTCTTAATAAATACATACTAAATGTTTGTTCTTAATGAAAAATTGTTTGTTCTTATTATTTCCTGATTCTAAACAAATCTTATAACCCACCTAATATATAGCCAAAAATTTTGTACATTTTGTACCCCTTCCCCTAACTCTGCTACCATGCGCCACACTTTAATGGACCGATCCTCCCTAGACAGTGGCGGATCTAGGATTTATAACAGGGGGGGTTTTGAAGGAAATTCCAGTGAACATCGGCGAACATAATAGGTATTTAACCGCATTGAATAATTTTTGATTTTTATCTAGTGTAAACTGTAAAATGATATATAACAGGGGGGGGGGGGTTTGGACCCGTAAAACCCGTATGTAGATCCGCCACTGTCCCTAGATATTGTAGCGATTTTATAGATCGCCCTTAATTATTAAATAATTTGTAGGGTAATTATTAAGTGTTCAGAATAGACATGCTACTTTCTCCTGAAAAATAGAAATGTCAACAATCAATTCAAAAGTTGACTCGCTTTGTGTAAACTTTAATTTAAACATTTTACATTATTACTTTTATTTCATAACTCTTTGAGTTAATTTTAAAAAAAAAATAATATTTTTTTTTTAATTTTAGCTAAAATAAATAAAATTCATATTATATAGTGTAAGCTTGCATATTCACGTGTGCGCTTAAGCACCCTCAGCACTCTTAGGGATTGGCCTGTTTGGTCATCATGTCATATGTCATATTATATGTAATCAATAATTATTTATTCTCAAAGGTATAAAAAAAATTTAAAACATATTATATTAACTACTATATATTTTCAATTTCATACAACAGGTACCTAACACACAAAACATGTACATATGCAATTATACTATGTGCGTATGAATGAAATTTACATAATATTTACAATATATTACATATTAATAATTATATATTTGTATATTATGTATATTATATATGGTATAGATAAATTCCATCGTTTATATTACCTACAATATTATGAATAAATATTATGGTATAATATTATTGCGTAATATTTCATTTTTAACAGTAGGTAAGTGTAAAACAATGATAAAGCTATCTTGAGAAACATAATGCAAGTAAAAGTATTGTATATTTCTGTAATTATAAACTCATGTTAAACTCCAAATATGAATGAAATGTTTATTCTTGGATCGTGGTTTGAAAGTCCATATGACTTAATTTACTACAATATTTCTGTCACAGTCATTGTATGACGGAAGATATGGAAAATACAAAAATAGAGTGCTAGCATTTTAGGTACCTAAATATAACTGATTCTATTTGTACCTAAATGGTTTAACAAAAATAACAAATTCTACAAATAAATTCAAGGATTAGTTCATTGGTTGTTGTCGAGTAGTTTCACATTGGCTTTAAATAATAAGGATAGAAGCTTGTAATTCTTCAATAAATACAAGTACCTAAGTACACTTCGTCCTTCCCCTTCCCTATTGAATATTGCATACCTAAGCTGCTAATCTTGGGTAAACTATAGAATAAGGCTAACGGCATTGTTGGCGATCGGGATTTTAGTTATGAAAAACTAGCGACAAATGCCAGCCTCAAACAATAACGTGAGCCTCAATCTACAGGTTGTCTCACTCATTGCTTGCGCTATTTAATACATGGGTAGTCCTTTCGCTTTGTTTTGCCTGATGAAGTTTGAAATTTGCTGGCTACGCTCAGATGAGAAAATCAAACTTACTAAAAGCTACAGTTTGTAGCCGGAGGCTATTTCACACCTTAACGCGGCCAATGGCAGAGCTCAAGAAATAGCCTCGGGATATAACTGTAGCTTTTAGTAAGTTTGTTTTTCTCAGCTGGCTACGCTGTATTAAATAGAGTAAGCAATGAATGAGACAGTTATATTATTTTAGTATTTTAGTATTTTTCACCGACGTTATTTGATTTAGGTAGGTATAGCTGCTTTCGTCGCTTATTTGATTGTATTGCCGTGTTGAAGGGCATATTGCATTTAAATGAATCATACCCTGAAATTGTATATAGAAATGTTTATCATAAAAACTATCATACTCTGTAATTTATAAAATACGCTCTATATGTGAAAACTACCATGCACAGAATAGTTGACCAGAAAACCAGCTTTCAGGTTACTAAGTTATTATTGGAACTGGTATGAAAATTGTAATCCATTTCCAATTGCGTTTGTATGTTGGAGTAAGTGACATAATATCATAGGTGTTATGACAAAATGAGCGTTTAGAGATTGCCGAAAATAGCACAAAGTATTAGTTTTATATTTTTGCCGGTTTGCACTCGGATTGCGTTTTGTAAAAAAACAATCGCCAGAAAGTTCATTAACATTTTTGAAATTCTCAACAAATAAACCCTCTGTATAACCTGTTCACCATAACCCCCCTCCTTATTATAATCGAAAAAAATGGTTTATTGGTTGAAAATTATGAATTATCTGAATCCCTCTATTTATTCTTTTAATTTAATAATTTGATATTTATTCAATTGTTTCTTTAATGAAAATATAAGGATACTATCGAAACATGTTATAAAAATATTTTTGAACAAATTATATTTTTGAAATACAGAATTAATAACCACATCATTTCAAATAAAGTTTGCAGTTAGATTTAGTGTTACAGGAGAAGAATGGAATAGGAATGACAGAATCTCTCTTACACATGTCAACAAGAGCATCAGCTGAAAAAAGCATTTAATTATATTGTTGACACATATAGCATCTTCAAAAATGGCTGATGAATTGCTTACAATTAATTATAATAATATTATTATTATTAATTAAATTAGTGATTAATGTGATCCACAAAGAATTATCAATAAAATTCATACCTTATGGTTGGATTTTAAAAAGGTAAAACTATTACTGCTTCTTGAGTAATTTATCAATGTATAAACATGTTTTACATTCTGTTAACTATTTTAAAAAAAGTCAAATTCGTGGACTTAGGACTGTGAAAAAAGTGGATTTGACAGAATGTCAAAATTTTGATCGGTGTCGTGAATTTATGATTTCTAATTTTCATTATTTTACACAAAGCCACTTTATATTTTGTTCGATACTACTAGAAAAGTATATGATTTCTGAACAAACTTTTTGCTGTGGTTGAATTTTACAAAGCCGGATTTGATTTTTTTGAGTAATGCGAATAGAACATAATATCTAAATGAGGAGTTTTTACTGTCTTTTTTGGTGGATCTATTTGATTTTCATATATTTTTTTTTAAATATTTTTACAATTTTTATATATTATAAGTTTTTGTTATTATTGAGCAGGAGGAAATCAAGTCGACATGGGATTGTTGGTTTGCTTGTGGTAAACATAATATCATATATCATTATGATTTGACGCTTAAAGAATATGTTGATCATTGATATAAACCAACCAAATTAATTAATATTAGTATGATGTAAAAATAATGTGCAGTGGAAGGAAACTATATATGTATAAAGGAACGGATTGACACAATTCGTTATTCAGCAATTTTTTCAATTCCCTTTACTTGAAATCTAGTGAAATTCATGACATTATTAAGGCCACCCGAAGAAATAAATTGATTGTTGAATATGTGAAATAGTTATTTATATGTGCCTTCTTTATTTATCGTATCATCAGTATACACATGAAAAGACATTAGAAGTGTTAACTGACATCCATCTTGTTCATTATCTTCGTTCGTTCGTCCAAATGTAAGTATGTATATTTAACAAGTTTAAGCATCATTAGTATATTTTATACTCAATGGAAGTACACGATATTCCAGCTATAAATGCATATAAATCACTTGCATTTTGCATAAATTTAATGTCGCTTGTTTGAGTTATTTAAAACATTACAACTTATTTCATTGTATATTACAGGCAGTTTGCATTGAAAAATATATTATCAGATATTGTGTATTAATTACCACTATTAAGATATTGTAACCCCAAATTTATCTAAAATTCCATTATTTTTGGAAAAATGCATGTACAATTCCAGCATTGTTTTAATATTAGGTATTTCCTCCAAAAAATTGGGTAGTACTTTTAAGAGTTTTTCACTGGGTTTGTAAATCAAGTTGTTACTATTGTCTTTTATTTTGGCGGAAGGAAAGGAAGTAAGGAACTGCGTCCGAAAATTCTTAATGTGATACACCTCCGTAAAATATTTCAAGTATGGATTGTCCTTGCTTTCCTTGGTCAAAAGAGTTTCAAATTCCTCGTCATCTGATAATTTCAACACTACTCCAAATTTGTGTGCAATTTCAATAAAGTCTTTAGAATACATTGGAACCGAAGGAATAAGGTTGTACATTCCTACTTCGGAATTGTCATTCAGACACAGCTGAATCGTCATTTTGGACGCTACGTCTATAGGAAGAGTAATCCAACCACCAGTAAAGTTAGGCCAAATCCCCATACGACAAGAAATAAAAAATAAATTTAACATGAAATTAGTATCAACTGTAAAATGTCCCGTGACGCTATTTCCGGACAGAGTCGGATATCGTATTGCAATGCAAGGTATCCCAACGGCATTTGCCTTTTTCAAAAGTTTTTCACAAACAAATTTGGATTGCCCATAACCATAATTTATTGTATCTCCAAAATTGTCATCAGCAGGAAACTGTTCGTCGGCGTATCCTTCTGGTAAAAATCTGTTAATAGTTGAGTAGGAAGTTGTGTAAAATACTCTTTTGGTTTTCACATGACCGGCAAAATTTAAAACATTTAGCGTGCCGAAAACATTTACAGATCGGATATCAAAATTTGTCTTTGAGATTTTGTATTCTTCAGCATGGTTTGCCTTTACCGCCAAATGAAATATGGCATCAATTACATGAGACAACGTCTCGTATTCTGTCTCAGAAATACCTAAACGCTCTTCCACGATATTTCCAACAACAACGTGTACTCTTTCTAGATTCACCATTTGGTCCAATTTAAATTTCTTCAGACTCGCTAAAAGTTTAGATTTTGCATTTTCGATTGATTTACCCTTAATCAAGCAATACACATTCAAATTAGAATTCAGCATCAAATCTTTTAAAATGTAGACTCCTAAACGACCTGTTGACCCTGTAAGCAAAACGTTTGTAATTTCTGATGGTTTCACTGTTGTATTAATTTTGGCATTTATTGTAATTGGCAAATTGCAATCCTGTTTTATCAAACTCTCAGTTTCCAAAGTGCCTTCTGGAGATATATTCTGTGAATTGTTATTATCACCTACTGTTGAGGAAGTCAGCGTCATTGTCATTTCGGCTAAATATTTACTTAAACTATTCATGGTAGGATGGTCCAACAAGGAACTCGCATTCAAAGTAAGTCTCTTCCCTACAATTAATTGCAATTTGTTTCTCATTTCAACTGCCATTAAAGAATCTAACCCCATCTCACCGAACGTTTGGTAGTCATCTAATTTTTCAGACTCTGGTATTTTCAATGTTTGACGAATAATTGTTTGTAACATATTTTTGACGTGTGAAATACGCTCTTCCAACGATTGGTTTGTAATTTCTGACCAAAACGTATCAGACTGAACAGCTGTGCTTGATTCAGAGGCAGGTAGAGATTTGTCTTCAACCAATTCTGAAAAAGACTTGTTAAATTGTCCAAAACACGTTCTGAATGTAGCCACATCCAAATTGATGACACCAACTTGAGTTATATTGGGATGAGTCATGATATATTTCAAAGAAGAAATGCCCTGCGTAGGAGTAAAAGGTTTGACACCAAAAGCCCCCTCATTGCCATAGGCAGTGTTGGTTGCCGCACCGACCTGACTCCACGATCCCCAATTTATGGTTTGGGCGGGCAAACCCTTTGAATGGCGATAGTGTGCTAAAGAATCCAAAAACATATTCCCCGCTCCGTGATTGCTTTGCCCCATGGGCGACCAGAGAGCTACCATTGATGAAAACAAAACGAAATGTTCCAAATCCATGTTTTTGGTCAAATTATGCAAATTCCAACCACCTTGAACTTTAGCTCTAAAAACTAATTCGAATTTTTCCCAAGTTTGATTCCTGAGCACTCCGTCTGATAGTGCCCCAGCAGAATGGATCACCCCTCTCAGTCGAGGTAATTTCTCATGGATAATTTGAAATAAATTTTCGCATTGATTCATGTCTCCGATGTCTACTTGCATTGCTAAAATTTGACATCCCTTAGTTCTCAAATTATTCAGAATTTGTGTAGCTTTTGCATCTGGAGCTGATCGACCAACTACAACCAAATTCTTTGCACCACAATCTGCCATCCATTTTGCAACTTCTAAACCAATTCCACCTAAACCTCCTGTAATGAGATATGTTGCGTTGTGATTGAAAATTAATTCATTTGTAAACTTTTGTCCGTAACTATCAACTATTTCTGGCATGGCTACAACTACTTTGCCAATGTGCTGAGCTTTCAAAAAGTAATTTAAAGCTTCTTTGATTTGTACGACCTCAAATCTGGAATAGGGTAAAGGTGTGAAAATGTCTTTTTCAAAAAAGTGCGCCATTTTCCCGACAAGCGCACCCATTTCCTTCCCTTGCACTTTTTCCAAATCTATGATAGTATATTGCACATCGGGTCTTAATTCCTTGACATCCTCAGGTTGCCAAATGTTCACTTTGCCCATTTCAACAAAACGAGCATGTGGGGCACACACTTTCAATGAAGTTTCTTTAAAACCTGCTCCAGTCAAAGAATTCAGAACCATGTTGACACCACGCCCGGATGTACACTTATAGATAGCATCCCCAAAACTGAGATCCCTAGAATGAAAAACATTTTGAAGACCTAATGACCTCAAGTACGCTCTTTTACGTTTGCTTCCCGCCGTTGCAAAAATGTTTGCTCCGATATATTTGGCTATTTGAATTGCAATGAGTCCAACTCCCCCAGAAGCTACGTGTATTAAAATTGATTCTCCCGCTTTCAAATTCGCAGTTGTCACCAAGCAATAATATGCTGTGAGAAACACGGATGGGAGTGTACAAGCGTCGCAATATGTGAAATGTTTGGGTTTTGGTGAAATCATTCCAGAATTTACTACCACGTGACTGGCGGCACTACTTGCATTTGAAATTCCAAAAACTTCATCTCCAATTTTATATTTTGTAACATTGGAGCCCACATCGGATATAATTCCGGAAAAATCAGTTCCCACAGCATCAAACAGAGATTTAAACATGTCTGGTTTCAAAATCACAAAAATATCTCGAAAGTTTAATGCTGTCGCTTTGACTAAAATTTCCACATCGTTTGGACCCAATGCGGCTTTCCCCACTGCCTTAAAACCGACATCATGAATTTTCTTAGTCATTGGAATAGTTATGGTGTAGCGTCCCTTGGGCAAGGTAATGGGTGCCGCGGAGCTTGAAAATTTTGTAACACGATTGACAAATTTTCGTCTATTTCGATAACAAACAAGTTTATCCTGACCAGTAAATAACTCGTAAAATATTTCGCAACTGTCAGAGTTAAGGTCGTCATTGCAGTCGGGATCTAAATCTATATTTTTGACAAATAATTCCGGCAATTCATTCATAGTGCTTTTAGTCAATGCCCACAAAGTTGCTTTTGAAGGATTCACAATACCTTGATCCCCGATAACGTAAATTCCTCGTGTAGCGACATAAACTCGAGTTGTCACAAGAGTGTTGGCTACAAGAGTCTTACAAACATTTAAAGCAGGATGGAGAAAATTTTCTTGATTGTATTTACATCCAGAATCATTCAATCCGCCAAGGTATATTATGCCTTCAACATTATGATTCTTGTAGAAATTACCAAAATAGTTCTCTACAGTGGAATAGTTGCATAAATCTAAATATTGTACCTTCAAGGGATCGTCATCTGCAATTATTTCTTTCTCGTTTTTACATTTAACAAGTTGCACATGGCGCCCAACGTGAGTTAATTTTGTATGAAGATATTCTGAAATACCTCCTTCATCACAAATTATTATCCATGATAATTTCTTTTCATGACCTGTTTCAAGTTGAGTCAATATTGGAGGATTTTTCAAATCAATCGCTCTTGACACAAGTACAGATGTTAATTCATGAGATTCGGAGAGCAACGTCGAAGCGGAGAAGTTGCATTCTAAAAGCACTCGGTCCCAAACATCTTGAGTGACACAAGGATGAGAAGGTCTTAAATCAAAATCTTTAAACCTCCAATATCCCTCCACAATTCCAAATATGATGTCCACAGTTCTTTTGGGACCGAGTAGTTCTTGAAGAAAAAAGAGGCCGGATAATGATAATAGTGTTCTAATGTTTGCTACTGAAGCCCTCAGGTATTCAGTTGCATGTACAACATTCGCGGCAATAACGACGTCGTAATAAAAGGGAGCAAATCCTTGAGTCAGTGGATCTTTCTCAATATTTAATATTTTATAGTCCACATTTGAAAATCCAGAAAATTGTTTTTTGGCTTCGTCTAGAAAATGAGGAGAAATATCTGTAAATGTGTACTGGAAAGCAACACCTGCGGCTTTTAAACTTGAAATAATTTCTTTGGACGTTGCTCCACTTCCGGCACCAATCTCTATTATTCGTAAAACTGAATTTTCAACCTGAGATTCACTCTTGCATTCACGAAATGCTATGCTGAGATATTTGCTTATTCTTTTGTTAGCGGTCACTACCTCAATTCCTTCCGTATATACTTTTAACGAATTTAAATCTTTATCTATGTCCCCGAATAAAACGGAAAGAGCTGAAATATTTCCTTTGATGACATCCAGGGTGTATTTTCCACATAATATTGAAATGTGCGATAACGCGTGATTTTCTAACTTTCCTATCATCGAAAACAATTGTGCATGTACTCCTTTCTCTGCCTGAATGATTTCATCCATCGTGGGAAACGTCTTTACTAATTTCCATTCTCCTTGGTAAAGTTTGTCGCTCTCGCATTTGCTCAGATACCCTTCCTCCTGTGTAATTTGAAAATATCGTCTCATCAATCCGGAATGACATTCTGATATCATTGCATCTCTCATTACTGCGCGCACATTGTATCGACACCCCACTATTGGTTTCCAACCGATTCCATGAAAAATCTTCAAAATATGAAAACTACACAATTTGTCCCCAATATTTCGTACTGGATAATTAGATAAAAGTTCCATGTGAACTCTCATTTCACGAGTTAATTCTTCCAAGTGCTCTTCCGCATTTTGAATATTGGCTAAATTCACCCTGGATTGCAAGGGAGCTTTCCTACTGCGCAAACGCCATGTTTCTACAAACATACCGGGCAGCACGTTCTTTTGGGCATTGATGACATTTAAAAAGGAACTGATAGATGTTCTTACTAATCGAACTCCTGACATTATTGCTAATAAAATATTTTTTTCGTTATATAACCTCACTTGTCCATTCATTTTTCCTTGTTCCCACTGCGCATGCGCGTAAAAGTAGCTCGACTCACTTTGATTTATGACTACAAATTTTTCAATTGCAATTGGTAAATAAAGATCAGCTAATTCCTGGGCAATACTTAATCCAAAAGTTTGAATCATTGCGTCTAGTACTATTGGATGATAAATGTAATCTTTGAGATTCCCTGCATTTGTTGGTAGGGGAATCCCACCAAGAACTTCGTTTGTCCCCTTCCATACTGTGTCTATACTTTGGAATGTGTCACCAAAATAAATTCCTATTTCTGGAGCCACTTTGTAAAAATCTGACGTAGATATTTCAATGGGACACCGAACTTTGATTTCGGATATGGTTTCTGATTCAAATAGTGTGCCATTTTCACTTTTGCTATTCGTTATTGATGCGCAAGCGCTTGAGTATTGCTTCCAACCTTTTTCCTCATTGTAACCCTTTACATTTTGGTAAGCATAAACTTTGATCAATTGACAATCAATATCATTTTCTTTTGGGGTAGAGACAACTTGTAGTTTTGGCCTAGAACCACTCTCTTGAAGCTCGAGTGGACTTTCTACAACAAAATCTTCAATTTTTAAAAATCCTGTACCGTTTTCTTTACTTTCAGCCAAAGCAGCTTTTCCTGCTGCTAAAATAATCTCCAAAAACCCGGCAGCCGGAAGAATGGTTACATTAGCAACTTGATGGTCGTGAAGATATGAAAGATCTTTTAAATTCCATGTGTGTTCAAACACTTTATCGTTCACACCAGCAATGGCAAGTTGTCTCCCTAAAAGTGGGTGTAAAATCTTACTTGGTCTTTCTGATTTACATTCGATCCAATACTTCTGTCTTTGAAATGGATAAGTTGGCAATTCAACTTTTTGTCTTTGAACAGTTGAGTCGACAGATTTCCATTTTATATCAAATCCGTTCATGTAAAGATTTCCTAAGCTTTTCAGGATTGTTTCCCAATTTTCTTCGTTTCTTCTAATTGATGGAAGCCACAATGAATTTTCGACAGAAGTCAAATTTACCTGTCCAAGAGCGAGTAATACAGGGTGAGCGCCAATTTCAATAAAAATGTTACACCCTTCGTTGTAGAGTGTTTGAATGCCACTTGGAAAATTAACTGCTTGTCGCGCATGTCTTTGCCAATAAAAACCATCTACAGTTTCATTCCCTTCTTCGTAAAGGATTCTACCAGTCGTTCCTGAAACGTATTTACACTTTGGTGGATTAAAATCAATTTTGCTCGCGATTTCGCCAAATGGTTCCAATATTTCATTCATTGCCCTGCAATGAAATGCGTGCGACGCCGCAAGCAGCTGACACTTACTATTGTTTTGTAAACAAACAAATTCTTGGAATAACTGAATGGTTTTTTTGTCTCCCGCCACTACAACTTCATCCTGAGAATTAACCACTGCAATATCTAACCAGGCATCCTTTGTCAATTTCAAAAAATCAGAAATTAATTGTGAAACTTTCTGTTTGGACAAACGAACAGCTAACATGCCACCTGATGGCAGATTGTGAATTAATCGACTTCTCTCTGTTACTAAAATAATCGCATCCTCCAAATCTAATATGCCTGCTGCAACAGCTGATGCAAATTCACCGACACTGTGACCCAAAACATAATCTGGTGTCACACCAAAACTTTCCCACATTTTCAACAACGCAAATTCCACTGCAAAAATACAAGTTTGACTGTAAATAGATTGGTCTAAATTTATTGTAGAAGCATCCGACCACAGTGCATCCAACAAAGAGATTCCAATGCGTTTTTCAACAATGAGTGCTACTTGGCTAAAGCTGCTTCGAAAAGTCAAATTAGTTTCATACAAGCTTTTTGCCATTCCAGAGTACTGAGAGCCTTGCCCAGTAAAAAGGAAAGCAATTTTTGGAGGTTTTGTTATCTGGGGAGTTTGAATATTCGCGGTATTCAACAATTCTGATTTTATACTGTTGATGTTATTACCAACGACATTAGCCCTGTGTTTTAAATGTGCTCTTCCTGTATTAGCTGTAAAAGTTACATCCCCAATATTCACATTTGGGTTTTCCTCAAAAAATGCTATGTACTTTAATATCAAATCTTTGAGAGCCTGTTCTGATTTAGCCGAAAGGGTAAGAATGTGATGACTTCTATCTTTACATTTTTCTTTGTCAATTTGTGTTGAAAAAAATGGAGGTTCTTGAATGACAGCATGAACATTTGTTCCACTAATTCCGAAAGAACTGACGCCAGCGATTCTTACCCTTTCATCGTTGCGTTCCCATTTGTAGGCTTCCGTTGGGATAATGGCGGGAAGCGAATTCAAATTTATGTTTGGATTTAACGTTTCAAAATTAATATGGGGAGGTATGACTTGATGTTTCATTGACAATAATACTTTTATAAGTCCCGCTAAACCAGCAGCTGATTCTGTGTGGCCAATATTTGTTTTGACGGAGCCAATTACCAAAGGAGCGCTACGTTTAGCACTTCCTTTACTATCATATCCTGAAGAAATTGCAGCGAATTCTATTGGATCTCCAATTGGAGTACCTGTTCCATGAGCCTCGACATAATCAACGTCGTTTGGACTCACCTTTGCATTCTTCAATGCCTCTTTGACAGCAATTTCCTGACAAAGTTTACTGGGTGTACCAAAACTAGAAGTTGTTCCTTCATTGCTCATAGCAGAACCTCGGATTATTCCCATAATTCTATCATTGTCTCGAACAGCATCAGCTAATCTTTTTAGAACTATAACTGCGGCTCCTTCCGATCTGCCAAAACCGTCTGCTTTTTCACAGAAAGTCTTGCAGTGACCGTCCTTAGCCAATATTGGGATTTCAGAGAAAGGAAATTGCATAATAATAATATTGGCGCCAAGAACTAAAGCAAGATTTGTTTCCTTTCGTAGGAGACTTTCACATGCTAAATGGAGACCGACCATGGAGGACGAACACCCCGATTCTGTTGCAATGTTTGGACCGTTGAGTCCTAAAAAATATGAAACTCGCGCCGAGGTGGCACTAAACGCATTTCCAAGGACCACGTGGTGAAAATCTTGACCAGTAGTGTTGTCGTTGATCAGCCGTTCATAATCGTGAGTCCAGACTCCGGTGAAAACACCAGTGTTGCTTCCTTTCAATGAGTGTGGGTCAATTGCTGCGTTTTCCAAAGCTTCCCACGCTACTTCTACTAATAGTCTTTGCTGGGGATCCATGTACGCTGCCTCACGGGGACTGATTCCAAAAAACTTGGCGTCGAATTCGTCAATTGGACATTTCAGAAATCCTCCCTTAGAATCAGTGTAGCGAGAGTCGTCCAGCTGATGATCAAACAGACGCTCAGTTGGAACTTGACAAATTCCGTCACCACCATTCGCAATGAGCTCCCAAAATTCTTCCACCGAATTTGCTCCAGGAAATCGGCAGCTGTGCCCAATGACTGCAATACCATCTTTGTAATCATTGCTTCTGTTTATATTGCTCCCAGTTTGGGTTAATCCACCATTTAGACCTTGTTTAATTAAAACCATCGGTGCTAGTGAATGCGCCCCCTGAAATTCTGAAATCTAAATTGCAAAGTAAATATAAAAAAATATTATTGCCTAATTATAGTAATAGGGCTCAGTCAAATAAAACAGCCAAATCAAGAATTAGAACACTTTATATTATAATGGTATTCAAAGTTAAAATTTCGGTCAAGGAAAGAATTATATTTGAAAGCAAAATGACAACGTGGTTGAAGGTTTTTATCAAATGACCGCATAATCTTATTAGGGATAAACATTTATCATACACACATAAACCGATTTAGTATAATAATTAGTAATAATTAGTGCATTATACCAGCTCTGGAGCCAATTGAGCACCAATCTCTTCAAAGACGGATAGCCAGGAATCATAAATAAACTGAAAGAATTTAAAGAGTGATTTTATGTAGTTGGAAATCTCTAATAGTAAATGGGTGATATTTGATTTAAGGCTATCTCGTTAATTTTTAATTCTAACCTTATTGTTGTTCGTAAATGATGAAGTTGATTTCCGGTTTGATTTGTTCGGTTCATTAGAACCGTTAATTATTTTTATGGAATCTGTAGCCCTATAATCATAAATAGTGTTTTATGTACTTGGTAACTAAATAGAATCATGTTGTTTTGAATTAAAAATAATACATTGGGTTAAAACTTACAACTCGTCATTGATGCTCATGTCGTAGTAACAAAATCCATCAATTGCAGAAATCCAAAATGAAGAATGTGCTAAAGAATTCCCGTTCGTAAAGCAAGAGTTCAGTATATCCCCCACTAAATTATTCAGCAAAAAATAACAATTTTAATATTCTAGTCCATTTACTAAATTAGTTGCTTATGTAAAATGAATCAAACAAGCTTTCGTACGATTCTGATAATTTCCAGATGCAGCATATTTTGTTATAGATTTGTAAACTGAGTAACACGGTTTCATGATGAAAATCGGAAGGTTGTAATTCTCATTTTTAGACACAAGGTCATACAACGCTGTAGTGTTTTGCTCCATTAAAAAGAGTTCGTCACAGTTTTTTAACACCTAGAGGTCAAGTGTAAATAACGCCTTTAAAAATATATTACATTATGTAGCATGAAATTTACATATTACATTAAACTCGGGAAACTCGTTCTTACCAAGTGGCTTGAATTAAGAACAATGCATTTTTCGTACATTCCCAAAGTCCATGAAAATAATTTTGCGAAATCAATTTTTGAAAAGTTCTTCGAATGAAAATTGTCCAAAGTCAATGGGATGACCGCATTGTATACCGTAGATAGAAAATCTCTAATAATAGTATTGAGTTTTAAATTAATTTTATGTTTCATTATTTCAAAAATATAAAATGTAATAAATGCAATTTGTAAATGGGTATACTTTAAAGTCTCCGAGATTCCAATGTCAACAAATACTATAAGATCAGCTTCGGTTAGAGTGCGTGTTATAGATTTTGCCAAAATAATTGCATCCATCGCTGTTGAACTGTCCTCAGCAACAGTAACCCATGCCCACTTTAGTTTCTTCATTCCTGAGAAATATTTTTAACAATTAAGTACAACCTCACTTTTTCAATAAATTTGTCAAAGCTAATGATGAATGGTGTGAAAACTGCAAAACGACAATAAATTATTATGACCTTTTGTATATAGATTTTAAATAAATATTAGTGAATTCTTGTTTGCACTCATTTCCATGTTATTGTAGCCAGTTTAACTAAGATAAGTTATAATGTCTTTAATTTCTCATAAAGAATTGCAATATTCCGTTATCATTGTTTATAAATTTTTTAAGTACAAATAATTATTAATGCATTTTTAATTTAAACTCTCTGGACTATGAATATATTTTACTTATTACTACTTATTTCATTTTTTATCAATTTTGCCCATTTCTGATTTTCCTTTTATATTCATTGTTTAATTTTTCGATTGATCACTACGATTGACTACTATCTATACGACTTCAAAAAAATTATTCATTGTTACTAATTTTTGGCCAGCATCCTCTATATGCTTCTCTATTTTCCTTCTCCATAATCACATCAGAATTACCTAACCGAAAATAATAACAAGGCAGGAAGTAATGGTGCACTTTATTTTTGCACTGGGGAGTTGAAAGACTTAATTTTAATATATCCAGAAATTAAAGTATTCACAATTTCAAACAAATCATTAAAATTGATAAAACGTTCACAATGTAAAATAAGGTTATGTACACCTAACATAAATTTATTTTTTAAATTAATAAATTTGATAACGCACCCGTCATTACGCTCCTTTGGCACCTAAAATTATTGGAGAAGGCACAAAATAATTTCTTTATCTTTTTTCTTCACCAAAGTTCACTTCACTTAACGTAATAAACACGATTGTTTTTGGAGAATATAGAATAAAAGGACAAACAACATTCACAGTTTGTAATCGAAAGACAAACGTGACACCTTAAATGACCTGAATCTTAATTTGCGAGCTGTTTTATATAACTTTTCGTTTTCAATGAAACTACGTATACATAATTGTGAAATATTCAACTTGCATCGTAGGACACAATGTAATGTACACTTTATTGTGTAAGGATCAATTTTTGCATTAAGAATGATAACTAAAGCGGAAAACCCCGGAGTGTGAGATATGAAACAGACAGAAGAAATTGAAATCATTTTGATTGTATCCTGACACGTAACACACGACAAACAAGGGGAAACAAATATATAAACTGAAAACGTCGTTCAAATGGAGGGCAGTGAGGAACGAGGGTGCTATATCACTTGCACTGTTGATTTGTTCTGTTAAAGAATGCATTCGTTTTCAATTGATTTGACTCACACGCAAATACATAGTTGACGTAGTATATTTTAATTGTGCGACTTGCGCTTGTTTGCTGCACTTATCAAGTTCTTTGTTATTTTATTTTATTTTTATAATGTGAGCATTATCTAGTTAAATAAACAATGCACAATAAATTCTTTTTGCAAGGTGTACAATTATTTTAATTCATTTTCTATGTATTTGGCAAGTCACCTTTGGTTCATTCAAAAACTTAACGAACAAGCAACCACCTACGGCATGTTAAGTAAATTGGTCTTCGCGAGGAAGGTCCGCATGTTGAAATTCAACATTTTAATGAGAACTCCGAATAACGTGTGACGCAATTAGAAAAATTTCATTCTTTAGTGGCTGACTTTGGTTAAATTTGTGACGTTCATTATGAAGGTCGAAAAAATAAGGGACGTTCATAGTTCATACTAAAGAAATATGTATATTGTAATTGTATACAAAAACTAGAAACCCTTATATACTTCAAATCAAATGGAGTCAAATAAACGCTTTTATCCAAAAATATATTTTACATATTTTGCCATTTCAAATAAAGAGTTTGAGCAATTTTAAAACGTTTACTTTAATGTTTAATACTTGTTTTGTTAGAAAATTTAGTTTCCAAACTATATTTTACCATTAAAGACATTTTCATTTGAAATTGATTTTCATTCAAATTCCTGAACTGTTTTGAACTGCATGTTTTCAAAGGAAATTGTTAGTATGGCTGTAACGCCAGCATCTACATACTGCAGATTGAGGGATAATTATTCGTCTGCATAAAAAAGTGTTGTAAGTTTCAATAAAAATATGTAATACCCTAATTATATATTCAGTTTTGTAAAAAATATTGATAGAGTTGTCTTTACAATTTCCTCCACGTATTTAGCTTTAAATTTTGCGTTTGGAAAAAAGTTGATCCAATCTTAATTAACGCATAACGGTGATACAAACTACAGCACCACTACTACTTGTTTATCCTGTACTGTACTGTCTGCAAGGTGCAGCATATTTCTACGTTAGTGTCTTTGTCGTTTGTTCTATTGTCATTGTAATACATACCAAATTTTCCCACAATTATGAATTATTCTGTTTGCGATTTTAAACAGCTATTTGTATTTAAAATATACATTATAGCAATTAAAAGTGGATAGCCAAATTTACTGTGTCCAATAAGAACATTTGTGAATTATTGCACTATCCACCAAAAAGTTCTTTTATAAACCAAGAAACTATTTAAAAAACAGCAAATAATATAGCAAGAAATACGATCGATGAATATTTTGCATAATTCAAGGATTTGTGATAAAGCTAAAATGCCATCCTGTTATTTTACTTATTCATTTTGAATGAATGAAAGAAACTACTTGCGTCAGATGGAATAAACCATCAATTATCTCATTATAATATAAAATAAGATTTGCCAACACATGGCATTATTGTTATATCCTTTGTTTTCTCAAAATTACTGTTTGGTAAAATAATATGTAGATATCTGCTAATCCACTCTGTAGAGGAGTTTTATTCCCTAATTATATGTGAGAGACTACAGATATCAGAAAGGTCATAATTAGGCACATAATTTTAATTGTCGTGTGAAACTATAATAACGAATACCTACCTAATGTATTAATTAAAGTCGTATGCAGAGTTACGGTATTCAGTAAATATTATAAAGCGTGAATGTTAATTATATTTTTCTTTGAAGGGAATTCCGACAACTGCTGTACAAACTACAAATTTGAAAGAGACATGCTTTCAACGAGACAGACCTTTAGCCACCTTTACCTAAAGACAAAAGTAACTCCACACGCAATAAAGTTTCCTTTTCTTGTCAATTGTTTACGACATTGCATTACAAATATAATCAACGCAATTTAAAACATAAAAGTATTACGTACATAAGTAATATAGAGAGGAATATAATTTGTATTTTGGAAACGAACCGATACCTAAAGTACATTATGAACCGAAACCTAAAGGAAAAAACACTCAACAACCAAAAAGTAAAGCCGTAAATTTTATGTTGCTATTTGTCCCGTTAAATTAGTACGCAAATGAAGAAATTTCGAAATTTGGTTCAGAATTATACGGATTAGGATAAAGAAATTAAGGGAATTTTATAAAATATAGAAATACATTCTAGTGGTATATTTAAACGGATATTACATTATTACTATTGCGTATTGTAATATTATACTGTATTAATTCGTAAGAAAAAATTGAATTAAAATTATGTATCAATAAATAAAATACTTTTTTGATAATATTTTTTTCTGATATAACGGGAAAAAGATATGAATTTTTTACACGTTTATGACAAAATTCAATGTAATTTTTTTATGATTTTAGGAGAAACATAATTTTATGTATTGCAGATTACAAATATTATGTGCGGGGTTTCATTCCACTAAACCTCTCAAATGCACCAATGGATTTTATTATCTCTATCCAAAACTATTCTGCTAAATAGAATTCTTAAGCATGTCTCGATCATGGATTTATTATTATACTTACATGTATACTACAAAAGAATAACCAAGCTGGATAGAATAACGTAAATACAGTAGGATCCAAAATCGTATATTGCCCTTGAACATCAGAACGAGGTGAAAAATTGGTGTTGTGTCATGGTGTGACTACTACCCACTTAATTATTATGAGTAAATTAATGAACGTGGGTATAAGAAACTTTGACATTGCCGTAATCTATACAACATACCTATACAACATATGGTATTCACAGACAGTGTGGAGTAGCTTCATTTCGCACCACACAAAACCTACATAATATATAAATTTGAGATAATGCATCGATTAATGTTGAGTGAATTTGTTATTTAATTGCAGTTTATGCATTATATGTTTTAAAATGTAGTAAATGAACCTGAATTATTTCCACGTACTTATACTGTATAACTTTATTTAATCTAACTTATTGGGTTATTGATCAGTAATGTTTTAATCGTTAACATTTGGTTAACATATTGGTATTTAAAATTTGTCTAACATACTCATATGCAAAACCCTGTAAAGTAAAGTCTTTATTTATTTACTAAATGCATGTAGTTATAAGTCAAAGTTAACAACAGACAATTTATAAATGCTTACAACAAAATCTACAAAATATGTACAATGTAATTTAAAAAAATTAAAACCTAACAACCATAACACGATTTCAAAATTTGTAAAATACGAATTTTATAATATTGGTATGTATTATATTAAGTAAATCCAGAAATGAATTCTCGTCATACTCTTGTATTGGAAATGTTCGTAATATTTGTTTTCCACTGGCATGTTTGTGTCTTCAGTTTACGTTAGTTTTAAATTAAATGTAGTTTGTATTTCCATCTTTATAACATACAGGAGGCTTAATGTGCTCTGGGAGTCTGCACTACAAGAGAAAATGCTTTTAACACTCATTACACTATATAGTCCTCAGGCATTTTCCGTGTGTGAGTTACGCAAATGCATTGATAACGATGAAATTTTGACAAATATTTTGGGGCAAATGACGCAATTATGGCATTTTTCTATATGGTGTATTATTAGGTGGTGCCTTCTTCGTTCGGTTGAAGAAAAAATCTGCTCACAGAAATTACAATTATATGGTTTATCTCTCGTGTGCATCTTCATATGTAAATTTAGTTTGCTACTACTCACAAAACATTTTAAGCATTCCGAGCACTTATACGGCTTTTCACCTGTATGGACGGCCGTGTGTATAACAAGAGTTCGATATGAAATAAACTCTCTCGGACAAAAATTACATTTGTGCGGCGTCTCTCGTTTATGACTTTTCAGATGCATCGAAAGGGCTCCGATTGTCTTAAAACTACAAGGGCACAAATTACAAGTGTACGGTGTTTCCCCTGTATGGGATCTGACGTGGTTGCGAAGACTTCCTGTCAAATAAAATGTTTTATTGCAAATGTGACACTTATGACATTTGCCGTTCACGTGAACTTTTCGAATGTGACCATATCTACTACGATCTTTCACAAAGCTTTTTTCGCACAACGAACATTTGTACGGGGTTTTCTCATTCATGTGAGATTCAATGTGATCCTTGAGGAATGAAGCTGTTGCAAATTTGGTTTCACAGAAAATACATCGAAACTCATTTGGTGCAACGAAGTGTTCTTTGTCAATGTGTCGCTGAAGAGATATTTCTAGGGGGAATTTTGATTTGCAAAAACTGCAGTCGTGTTCCTGTTCCAAGAGATTTTGATGGCATTGTACAATATGCCGATTCAAGATGCTTTTACTTCTCCAGGCTGTCGGGCAAAATGTACATTTGTAAGGTTTCTCACCACTGTGAGTCTTCAAATGATATTGGAAACTACTTGATAAGGCATATTTTTTGGAGCAAATTGAGCAAGCGTACGACTTTTCCTTATGATAAATTTTGATGTGATTTTGTAAAGTTTTGCTTGATGAAAACCACTGTGAACAGATGTCACATTTGTAAGGCTTTTCACCCGTATGACGTAAAATATGTGAGTTTAAGTCAGTTTTACTTGCAAAGCGTTTATCACAAAAGGAACAAGGGAAATGTTTGTCTTTCCTATGACGTCTCAAAACATGTCCAGTACGTCCGGACGATTTTGAAAACATTTCTGGGCAAAATTTACATTTGAATGGTTTTTCTCCGGTATGTGTTTTTGAATGAGACTTAAGAGTACTTGGATTGGACAATTGTTTGGAACACACCAAACACTTGAAAGGTTTTTCTCCCGTATGAGATCGAACGTGTCTTATAAGTTCCTCACGACTGAGAAAATACTTGTTACAAATGGAACAAGAGTACGATTTTTCTTTAGTGTGTGTTCTCCGAATGTGAGTGTTAAGATTAGAACGAGTACTATGATTGGTTTCACACAAACAACATTTAAATGGCTTTTCTTTCGTGTGAGTTCGGATATGCGTGTCATAAATACATTTAAATTTAAACGATTTGTCGCACCACGAACATTTGAAGGGCTTTTTGACTTGAAGGATGCGTTGGTCGAGTAAAAGATTTTTGCTACTCGAAATTGTGGGTTTTTGATTCGAAAAGTTAATATTGTTAGTATTACTATCTCCGTCGACTAGTTTTTTCAATTTGACGATTGGAAAGTTGAGATGTAATTTATAAAGTCGAACGCTGCAATCTCTACAAATGAAAAATAATTTGATTTGACTTGGGTATAAATCAAAGTTGTCAATCATTATGAACCAGCTATCAGCTAATCATGAGAATAATCATTTGAGGCATTCAATTTCTATGTATGTTTTTAAAATTTTAACCCGGACATTATATAAAGGTGGTGGGAAGTATAAAACTAACTCCAGTTTGGTTATTTTTGAAATACTATATCTCAAAACCAGTATCTCCAATTGGAAAAATTATATATATCTATAAAATACAAATAATTTTTTCCCCATACATTTTAAAAAAACATTATGCAACCAATGCTTTTGAAAATATTTTAGTTTGAAGTCAATGAAATATTAATCCTTCATATAATTTTTTCGGGATTTTAATGTCTAATTTACGAAATATTTATGAGGTATATATATCTGCAATACCCCTAGTATTCAGAAAGGTTATTTGAACAATGACCTACCAGCGTCTACCACCTTGATCCATGACCTGATCCCTACTAACATTACGTACCCTAAGATGTAGGACCAAGTTTATTGAACAAAATATATAACAAATTCAAGTAATTTAATTGTTAGTGTGTTTTAATTATAGATACTGTTAAATATATTCAAATATTTAATAGAAACTTTCGTTTGGTGATCCCTCAGAACTCAACATGGGGAAAAATTATTGATTTCGTTATAGCCCAAGACAGTTACAAAAGTCCTTTGGATTTTAAAAATATCAAACTACAATATTAAGTTTTGGACGTACGTAGATATTTAAAGTATTTATAAGTTGTATTTTTTACTTTAAATCTATTCAAAATGCAAAGATTTTTATAAGTTGTAATTAAATTTTATTCAAATACTACTGTCCATTTTTTAATAATAGAGTGTTTCTAGTTATGGGTAGGTTATCTGAAAAGGTCATCACTAATTGTTTGTTAATTTTGAATAATTCGAAAACAATCTCCATTTGACCTTTCAGTTTAAGTTGCTGGGGATAATTGCTGAGAAGACTCGATTATTACAAATTGAAGAGTTACTCGTCACGTGAAATTGATTGTCTATTAAAATTATTATCAGACCTGATTAAAAATGTTTTTTGTATGCTTCCACTAATGGTATTGGAGTCATCAAATTTAGTTGTGTTCATTTTATCAAGGTTGGAAACGAAATTCTGGAATTTTGAAAATCGCAAACAAATTAATTATTGTGATTCATACATAATTGGATACATATTTAAAAACAATTATTAAACTCAATATTTACAAGCCACAAAACTGAACAGAACATTTATTATACACAGTAAAATAATAAATACTTACGTTGAAGTGCTTATTTAAATGACATTTTTTGTATAAAAGTTGTGTATTCCTTTGGATTTATTTTATTACTACATTCAACATTATAATAAGCAATGCTATCCCTCTATCATAAACTTAATTGCAATATATTTTGTTAGTATTATTGTTGTTAAATTCTTTTTGTTATAAGAAACGAGATAACTTATTGATTTCAAACACGTTGTACTGCTAAAGTGGTCTATATATTTATAGCTATTGCATTAAGCATTCACAAGATAGGTATAATAATTTAAATGTGTTTATAAGTATTTCGCTTGGGATCAAGTGATCTTAAGTAAATAAAGTAATACAGGGAAAAATAATAAGTCCTGGTCGGTCTCATTCGCAATGAGACGAATGCATTCGTAGCATTAGTAAACGCTGAGAGGGAGATTGTCGATTGCAACCAGTCTCAAGTTCCTGAGTTGAAACAGTTGCGCTGTGGGGCGACGTTAGACAGATGAAAGAATTACACGACCTACATACAGTACATACCAAGAGTACAGATAACGGACACGATTCTTGATATCTCTCAAACTCAAAATATTCAAATCCATCCTAAAAATTTATATTTAAAGCGTTAAAACAATCTTTATTATTATGGATGATCCTCTTGGAAAACTCAAGCAGGATTTATTGCTGTTATTCCTATGGGAATTAAACATACAAACTATTCATGCCTAATGGCTAAACACAAATGTAATTAGATTGTGGTCTAAAATTGTACTAAATCTTTTATTTCAACATTTTCGTCAAAATGCATCTAAGCTTAGAAATACTGAAAAAGACAAAAAAAAATATTTTAATATGCTTTTGCATTTTACACTCTAATGATTGTAACTATAACACACCTGTATACATTAATGGTGATCGAGATTGCCTTAAATGTTAATTATCAATCCATGGTCAACACAAAAAGTCCACCATGCATTTCGAAATTCCGAATCCATCCATCAATTCAGTTTGGGAAACCAGATTTTTAGGTTTGTGGTTTCGCAGTGTGGTGGTTTTGTGTAGGTAGTACTAGGTGTTTTATAAGCGAGGCTTATGAGTTTTTACGTGCTGGGAGAGGTTGCCTGACTGAGCAAACAGCTTTTGACACTGACCGCACTTGTAAGGTTTTTCCCCTGTATGAATACGCATATGTCTTGTCAAGTCTGCCACAGTAGCAAATATTTTGTGGCACATTGTGCAGCCACGAGAATGTTCTTTATGGTGTCTTGCTTCGTGCTGACTTCTACCTTCGAGAAAAGAAAAAACACTCTGACAGTAATTACATTGATACGGTTTTTCTCCAGTATGAATCCGCATATGTATTTTGAGATAGCTGCTGTCTACAAAACGTTTCGAGCATACTGAGCACTTAAACGGCTTTTCTCCTGTGTGAGTGTTAGTTTGCTTAGCAAGATTTCCATATATAGTAAACCGGCGTGGGCACAAATTACATTTGTGCGGTTTCTTCCCTGAATGATTTTTCATATGAATCTGCAGCCT